>JALIZH010025792.1:0-19202 GCA_030522465.1 Rhipicephalus appendiculatus | reverse complement strand
TGACTGCATATTTTTAAAACAATTACTGCTCCCAATGACCAGAAATGCCTGCAATCCAACCTGTGTGTCATTTCTAAGTGGCGTGAAGATTGGTCAATGAAATTAAATAGTGATAACTCAGTTGGCATGCATATAACGAAGAATAAATCCCGTCTTAATAATATGTATTCTCTTAAGAAGTGTTCCTTGACTGAGGTTGACGAATGCAAATATTTAGGTGTCACAATTACAAACCGCCTAACGCGGTGAAGTCACATTAATAAAACATGCTCATCTGCTTCTACAAAGCTCGGTTTCTTAAGGCATAAATTAAAAACAGCACCCTCTGAAATCAAACTCTTCACCTACAATGCTTTTAAAAGACCAAAGTTAGATTATGCTAGTGTCTAACGAAAGATATTGTCACGTGGTCATGACGTCGACGAAGGCAGCAGGCTACGTGTCCGGGATGAAACTGTTTATTAGGCCGAACTTGTGGCCGGTAAACGGAAAGTAAGATTACAACAATACACGCTGGCACTGATAGCGGCGAACAGAGCGTCGGCCGTCGATCAACAGAACATCGTTGGAGCGCGCCGGCTTTTATGCATCACGCGTCGAACATTCAAGCCTTATCACTGGTCATCGCGCGCGCTCTGGAATTATCTCGAGTGGTCGCGTCTTGCGCGCAATCTTAACAAAACGATCTACAATAATCGCGAAGGTTCTAGAACAATAATGCGCGGTTTGAGCAGAGCTTTGCTGACGGTCTTTGTGGGCGAAAGCCGAATACAACAAAAGTGAAAATAAGAATAGCGCGTGGCAATGCCCCCCTCTGAAGGAAGGAAGGAAGGAAAACATTTATTGTGAGAAAAAGGTTTGTGGTACGGGCCAGCTTAGTCCGGAAGTCCCATCTAGCAGTGCTGGCTGTCCTCAGTCCAGGACGCCACAGGCAATTGGCGCCCTGCGGGCCCTGTCGATCAAACTGATCTGATCGTCAAGGCTATCGCTGGCCAGCAACTCCTCCCACCGCTCCACACTCGCTTGGTCAATGACGGGCAGGCCGGGAATGGCCCGGCAGGTCCAAGTAATGTGCATTAGTGTGGGTTTCTCAGAGCACCATGGGCAGCGCGCAGAGTATTCTGTGGGGTGCATTTTATTGAGAAAATGCAAGTTTGGGTAAGTTCCGGTCTGGATTAAGCGCCAGCTGACAGCTTCCTCCTTTGTGAGCTTCTTGTGGGGAAGGGAGTAGGTACGCCTGAGTCCTTTGTAGTAATTGAGGATGGCCGAATACTCACACGGGACCGGGATAGGCTCCTCGGAGGCAGTGTCATGGGGTGCTCGGTCTGCTGTATACCCTCGAGCCACCCTGTCTGCCTCCTGGTTCCCCTCCAGTCCCATGTGACCTGGCGTCCATATTATCCTGTGCCGGATGATAGGCTTTCGTGTGTCCAGAGTGTCGTTGGGATCTCGTGCGCCAAGGAGAATTCTAATCGCCGCTCGACCAACTCGCCCATTCAAGAAATTTCTACATGCCGCTTGTGAGTCCGTAAGGATGTTTAGTGACCGTCTTTGGTGGTTGCCAGTAGCAATGGCCAAAGCGATGGCCGTTTCTTCAGCCTCTGTAACGGAAGAGCAGCGGATTGATGCACTGGTGATTTCGCGTAGATGATGGTCGACTACCGTGGCTACAGCCTTATTGCGATTACCAGGGTAGAGCGCTGCATCTACATATCTCGCGCTCGTTTTATTTGAGTGCTCTTTCTGGACAGCCTAGACTCGGGCCTCCCGTCTACCATGATGGAGTTGAGGATCCATATTGCGGGGTATGGGGGCAACCTTGTAGGTAGCTTGCAGGTTTGGTGGAATAGGGCGTTGTGCGGCGAAAAGGCATCGTCCCGATGCTTAAAACAGAACACGGGGGGAAAAATGCATGCAACAATAAATCACAACAATAAAGAAAGAAAGTACAATAATTAGGGAATAAGTGCAGTCCTCAGGTTTGCTAACGCGCGTCATACGGCTTGAGGCGCATGACATGGACGACTTCAGGTCGAGCACGGCGCCGTTGAGAGTTCGTTATGCCGTCCGGGACGACCTCGTAGTCCAGAGCACCGAGACGTCGAAGCACCTTGTACGGCCCGAAGTATCGCCGAAGAAGTTTTTCACTAAGTCCACGTCGGCGTATCGGTGTCCACACCCAAACGCGCTCGCCGGCCTGGTATTCCACGAAGCGTCGTCGAAGATTGTAACGGCGGCTGTCGGTCGTCTGCTGATTCTTGATGCGCAGACGGGCGAGTTGTCGGGCTTCTTCAGCGCGCTGAAGGTAGACGGTGACGTCGAGGTTTTCTTCGTCGGCGACGTTGGGCAGCATGGCGTCGAGCGTCGTTGCCGGGTTCCTACCGTAGACCAACTTGTATGGCGCCATCTGTGTCGTCTCCCGCACGGCCGTGTTGTATGCGAAGGTCACGTACGGAAGGATGGCGTCCCACGTCTTGTGTTCGACGTCGACGTACATGGCCAGCATGTCGGCGATGGTCTTATTTAGACGCTCGGTCAGGCCGTTGGTCTGTGGGTGGTACGCGGTGGTCCGGCGGTGACTTGTGTGGCTGTATCCCAAGATCGCCTGGGTTAGGTCAGCCGTAAACGCCGTGCCTCTGTCGGTGATGAGAACCTCTGGGGCGCCGTGTCGAAGGACGATGTTCTCAACGAAGAACTTGGCTACCTCGGCGGCACTGCCTTTCGGTAGGGCTTTTGTTTCGGCGTAGCGGGTGAGGTAGTCGGTGGCTACGACGATCCATTTGTTTCCGCAAGTCGACGTTGGGAACGGCCCCAGGAGGTCCATCCCGATCTGCTGGAACGGTCGCCGAGGAGGCTCGATCGGCTGAAGGAAGCCTGCTGGTCTTGTTGGTGGTGTCTTCCGTCGCTGACAGTCTCTGCACGTCCTTCCGTAGCGAGCGACGTCGGCGGCAAGGCGCGACCAGTAGTACTTTTCCTGTACTCTGGCGAGCGTGCGGGAAAGTCCGAGGTGTCCAGCCATCGGGTCGTCGTGTAGAGCCTGCAGGATTTCTGGTCGCAATGCTGAAGGCACTACGAGGAGGTAGCTTGCTCGAAGTGGCGAGAAATTCTTCTTTATGAGAACGCCGTTTCGCAAGAAAAACGACGCGAGTCCTCGCATGAATGCCTTTGGGACAATGGCGGTCTTGCCTTCGAGGTACTCCACAAGGCCTCTGAGTTCCGGGTCGGCTCGCTGTCGTTCGGCGAAGTCATCGGCACTTATGGTTCCCAAGAAGAAGTCATCCTCCTGGTCATCCTGCGGCGGCGGGTCGACGCGGGCGCGAGACAAGCAGTCGGCGTCAGAGTGTTTTCGTCCGGACTTGTAAACGACGGTAACGTCGAATTCTTGAAGTCTCAGACTCCATCTTGCGAGACGACCAGAAGGGTCCTTCAGGTTAGCTAGCCAACACAAGGCGTGGTGGTCGCTCACAACTTTGAAGGGCCTGCCGTAGAGGTAGGGGCGAAACTTTGACGTTGCCCAGATGATGGCAAGGCACTCATTTTCTGTTGTGGAATAGTTGGCTTCTGCCTTGGATAGCGACCGGCTAGCATAACTGATAACCCTTTCCACGCCGGCAGTTCTCTGGACAAGAACGGCGCCGAGTCCTACGCTGCTTGCGTCGGTGTGGATTTCCGTGTCGGCGTGTTCGTCGAAATGCGCAAGTATTGGAGGCGTCTGCAGGCGTCGTTTCAATTCTTGAAATGCTTCGACTTGCGCCGCTCCCCACTTGAATTCCACGTCGTTTTTCGTGAGCTGAGTTAGTGGCTCGGCGATGCGTGAAAATTCCTTGACGAAGCGTCTATAATAGGCGCACAAGCCGAGAAATCGGCGTACGGCTTCCTTGTCTATGGGCGGCGGGAAGGCAGCGATGGCAGCTGTTTTCCGTGGGTCAGGGCGAACTCCAGACTTGCTGATGACGTGTCCCAAGAACAGAAGTTCCTCGTATGCGAAGCGGCACTTTTCTGGCTTCAGGGTGAGTCCGGAGGCCTTTATTGCTTGAAGTGCAGCCTGAAGGCGCCGGAGATGTTCGTCGAAGTTTGATGAAAACACAACGACGTCGTCAGAGTACACAAGGCAGGTCTGCCATTTCAAGCCGGCCAGTACAGTGTCCATAACACGTTGGAACGTCGCAGGTGCCGAGCAAAGACCGAAGGGCATGACCTTGAACTCGAAGAGGCCGTCTGGTGTGATAAAGGCAGTCTTCTCTTGGTCTCTCTCGTCGACCTCGATTTGCCAATAGCCGGTCTTGAGGTCCATCGACGAAAAGTACTGCGCGCTGTGGAGTCGATCCAGGGCGTCGTCTATACGTGGGAGAGGATACACGTCCTTCTTCGTGATCTTGTTCAGGCGGCGATAATCGACGCAGAAACGCAGGGTTCCGTCCTTCTTCTTCACTAACACCACGGGTGACGCCCAAGGACTCTTGGAAGGCTGGATGATGTCGTCGCGTAGCATTTCGTCGACTTGTTGCTTTACGGCGTCGCGTTCTCGCGTTGAAACTCGGTACGGGCTCTGGCGGAGTGGTCTCGCATTTTCCTCTGGTATGATGCGGTGTTTCGCGATTGGGGTCTGTCGAATTCTTGACGACGACGAGAAGCAGTCCTTGAATTGCAAGAGCAGACTTTTGAGCTGATCTTGCTTGTGCTTCGGGAGGCTCGGGTTGATGTTGAAATCTGTGTGGGGATTTCGATTCGTCGAAGCAAGTTCGGTAGCATCGGAGAGGGCGAAAGCATTGCTGGTGTCCGCGAACTTCTCGACGTAGGCGACCATCGTACCAATGTTAAGGTGCCTATATTCGTGGCTGAAGTTTGTCAGCAGTACCTTTGCTTTGCCATCACGCAACTCGGCGATGCCTCTTGCGACGCAAATCTGGCGGTGCACGAGCAGGTGCTGATCACCCTCGATGACGCCTTCGAAGTCTGCGGGTTCTTCGGTGCCGACGGAAATGATGACGCTGGATAAATGCGGAACGGTGACCTGCTCTTCTATCAGATTTAGAGCATGGGTCGCTGGCGTCGTGTGGGGCGGCAGTGCGTTTTCTGAGGTTAGGGTTATTGATTCAGACCTCAGGTCGATCACGGTGCCATGTGGACTAAGAAAGTCCATCCCAAGTATCACATCCCTGGAGCACTGTTGCAGGATTACAAAGTTCGCAGGGTAAATCCGATTATTGATAGTGACTCTTGCTGTACAGACTCCAATTGGCGTTATCAGGTGACCTCCAGCTGTCCGGATCTCGGGTCCACTCCAAGCGGTCTTTACTTTCTTCAGCTTGGCGGCGAATGGCCCACTGACGACGGAATAGTCGGCACCAGTGTCGACGAGAGCGGTGACGTTGTGACCGTCGATGAGAACGTCGAGGTCGCTAGTTCGTCGTCTCGCGTTGCGGTTAGGTTGCGGCGTCGGGTCACGGCTTCGTCGGTTTGTTCCGCCGGTTCCACGTTGCGCAGTGATGTCTTCTTCGGGCTGCGAAATTTCCACGCCAGGGCCTGGTTCGTCTTGCGGCGGGTTCTGTAGATTTCGTTGCGGCATCGTCGTCGTCGGCGGCGGAGGATCTCCGGCAGTTCGTCGTACAGCAACCGCACCTCCATCGGTTGCTGCCCTTAGTTTTCCGGGTAAGGGCTAGGTGACCGGCCCCGGTTAGGCCCAGTGTACTGCCGGCGGTGCGGTGACATGTAGCGGCCGGGCGACGGTGAGCGGGAACGTCGTCAGGGCGTCCACTGAGCTCCTGCGAGGTAGTCGGCGATGTCGCGTGGTCTTTCACCCCGCTGTGGACGCGGCGCGTCGATGGCGAAACCACGCAGTCCCATCTGACGGTACTGGCAGCGGCGGTAGGTGTGGCCAGCTTCTCCGCAGTGATAGCAAAGTGGGCGGTGGTCAGGGGCGCGCCAAACGTCGGTCTTTCTCGGAGCGTTGCGCTGGCCGGCGGGTAGACGGTATGGCGTCGGTGGTGGTGGCGGCGGCGTCTGGCGGCGGAACTGCGGTGGTGCGAAGCCTTCACGTGGGCGCGGTGGTGGAGCGTTACGACGCGCTGCAGCAGCGTAGCTCATAGCCTGCGGTTGCTGCTCTGCTAGCTGAGGAACGCCCAGGGATTGCTGGATCTCCTGGCGCGCGACGTCAGCGAGAGAATCCACTTGAGGTTGGGAGGATGGCAACAGCTTACGCAGCTCTTCCCTAACTATGGCCCTGATTGTCTCGCGCAGGTCGTCGGATTGCAGCGCGTGACTCTCTCCGTAGGTCGTTAAGGGAATCCGGCGGTTGTACTGCGTCGTACGCATTTCAAGGGCCTTTTCTATCGTCGTTGCGTTGGTGGGGAATTCAGCGACCGTCTTGGGCGGGTTACGGACAAGTCCTGCGAACAGTTCTTGTTTCACACCCCGCATGAGCAGGTGAATTTTTGTGTCTTCGGGCATAGCAGCGTCGGCCTGGCGAAAAAGTCGCGTCATCTCTTCGGTGAAGATGGTGACGTTTTCGTTGGGTAGCTGCACCCGCGTCTCGAGCAATGAAGCCGCCCTTTCCTTCCGGACGACGTTCGTGAACGTCTCCAGGAATGCACTCCGGAAGAGATCCCAGGAATGAAGTGAGGACTCCCGATTCTCAATCCAGGTCCTTGCCGCATCTTCGAGGTAGAAGTAGGCGTGGCGCAGCTTGTCATCGGCGTTCCAGTTGTTAAAGGCTGCGACACGCTCATATGTTTCAAGCCAGGTTTCCGTGTCTTCCCGCGATGAACCACGGAACGTTGGAGGCTCCTTGGGCTGGCGGAGCACGATCGATGCAGGCGGCGCAGGAGCTGTCATCGTCGCTGCTGTTGAAGTCGTAGGCTTGCTTTGCCTGGTGTTTCCCGGCAGGAGTCCGTGTTCTGGCTGCAAACCTTGCAGCCGGCGGCTAACTCGTTGCTGCACGGGGGCTTCAGTGTCCTCTCCGCGGTGTGGGCTGGGCTCACGGCTTGAAGGGGGCGTTCGGTACATGGACCGGGAAGCACCTCCACCAGATGTCACGTGGTCGTGACGTCGACGAAGGCAGCAAGCTACGTGTCCGGGATGAAACTGTTTATTAGGCCGAACTTGTGGCCGGTAAACGGAAAGTAAGATTACAACAATACACGCTGGCACTGATAGCGGCGAACAGAGCGTCGGCCGTCGATCAACAGAACATCGTTGGAGCGCGCCGGCTTTTATGCATCATGCGTCGAACATTCTAGCCTTATCACTGGTCATCGCGCGCGCTCTGGAATTATCTAGAGTGGTCGCGTCTTGCGCGCAATCTTAACAAAACGATCTACAATAATCGCGAAGGTTCTAGAACAATAATGCGCGGTTTGAGCTGAGCTTTGCTGACGGTCTTTGTGGGCGAAAGCCGAATACAACAAAAGTGAAAATAAGAATAGCGCGTGGCAATATTAAGAAACTTGAGATTGTGCAGCGGAAGGAGGTTCGCTTTACCTTTAATGCCTACCACAGAAATGACTCACCAAGAACGATCATGGCCATTAATAACATCCTTACTTTACATTACCGAAGAGCAGTTGCCGGGCCGAAATTTCTAGACTCACTTTATTTTCGTAAATTTAACATTAGTCCAGAAACTTACATAAGAAATCGAATTTTTTCATGAATTCTTTCTTGTCTCAGACCATAAAAAAGGGTAATCAGTTACCTTTTGTAGCGTTGTAATTTGATAATTACATTTAAATTTATGAAATAATAATTTTAAATATATTAAATAATAATGATTCTGAAAAGACAATTTGATAATCCTGCTTGCCTTGCAGACGGCCTGGGTTCGATCCTGTCTGAATTTGATAACCATGTATCTTTCTGTTTTTAACCACACAACACAAGCTTTCGAGACTGTCTCACATTGCATTTGATTTGCATTCTCTAGTTGCGATTTGCATGATCTTGCTATCATCTTCCTTTATAGTTTTGTTGTTCCGTGTTGTACTGCCTTATCATGGTTTTCGTTCTTGAACTTTCTTTTTGTTGAAGTTACATTGCGAATAACTTTTCATTATGCCCCCCCGGGTTGGTCTTTGGACCGCAGTATGCTGCAAATAATATATATATATATATATATATATATATATATATATATATATAAGGAAAGGAGTGTGAACTTAAGGGCTCGTTTGCTTTGTTAAACACATTATTAATTAGAACTAACAGACAATGATGCCAAGGAAAGTATAGGGGACGTTATTAGAAGTAATTGTAATGTAAATATGAAGAAAGAGAAGTGGACGAAAAGATAACATGCCACCGGCAGGATCCGAACCTGCGACCTTCGAATAACGCGTCCGATGCTCTACCACTGAGCTACGGTGGCTGTCATCCCCCCGTCCACTTTATAGGGTATATATGTTCATTAAACGTGGGAGCGTCAGTCAGCGCCGCCTGTTGCCATTACGGCGAGTGTGAAACACTCTTTTTGCCAGTAGGCGTCACGTAGCACGTGATTTTATTACGAGCTGGCAGCTGACTAATAATCCCTCGCATACCACCTGAAGGCAACAAGTCTGCCAGAACGAGACCCTCGTTATGAACTAAGGAAAGGAGTGTGAACTTAAGGGCTCGTTTGCTTTGTTAAACACATTATTAATGAGAACTAACAGACAATGATGCCAAGGAAAGTATAGGGGACGTTATTAGAAGTAATTGTAATGTAAATATGAAGAAAGAGAAGTGGACGAAAAGATAACATGCCACCGGCAGGATCCGAACCTGCGACCTTCGAATAACGCGTCCGATGCTCTACCACTGAGCTACGGTGGCTGTCATCCCCCCGTCCACTTTATAGGGTATATATGTTCATTAAACGTGGGAGCGTCAGTCAGCGCCGCCTGTTGCCATTACGGCGAGTGTGAAACACTCTTTTTGCCAGTAGGCGTCACGTAGCACGTGATCTTATTACGAGCTGGCAGCTGACTAATAATCCCTCGCATACCACCTGAAGGCAACAAGTCTGCCAGAACGAGACCCTCGTTATGAACTAAGGAAAGGAGTGTGAACTTAAGGGCTCGTTTGCTTTGTTAAACACATTATTAATGAGAACTAACAGACAATGATGCCAAGGAAAGTATAGGGGACGTTATTAGAAGTAATTGTAATGTAAATATGAAGAAAGAGAAGTGGACGAAAAGATAACATGCCACCGGCAGGATCCGAACCTGCGACCTTCGAATAACGCGTCCGATGCTCTACCACTGAGCTACGGTGGCTGTCATCCCCCCGTCCACTTTATAGGGTATATATGTTCATTAAACGTGGGAGCGTCAGTCAGCGCCGCCTGTTGCCATTACGGCGAGTGTGAAGCACTCTTTTTGCCAGTAGGCGTCACGTAGCACGTGATCTTATTACGAGCTGGCAGCTGACTAATAATCCCTCGCATACCACCTGAAGGCAACAAGTCTGCCAGAACGAGACCCTCGTTATGAACTAAGGAAAGGAGTGTGAACTTAAGGGCTCGTTTGCTTTGTTAAACACATTATTAATGAGAACTAACAGACAATGATGCCAAGGAAAGTATAGGGGACGTTATTAGAAGTAATTGTAATGTAAATATGAAGAAAGAGAAGTGGACGAAAAGATAACATGCCACCGGCAGGATCCGAACCTGCGACCTTCGAATAACGCGTCCGATGCTCTACCACTGAGCTACGGTGGCTGTCATCCCCCCGTCCACTTTATAGGGTATATATGTTCATTAAACGTGGGAGCGTCAGTCAGCGCCGCCTGTTGCCATTACGGCGAGTGTGAAACACTCTTTTTGCCAGTAGGCGTCACGTAGCACGTGATCTTATTACGAGCTGGCAGCTGACTAATAATCCCTCGCATACCACCTGAAGGCAACAAGTCTGCCAGAACGAGACCCTCGTTATGAACTAAGGAAAGGAGTGTGAACTTAAGGGCTCGTTTGCTTTGTTAAACACATTATTAATGAGAACTAACAGACAATGATGCCAAGGAAAAGTATAGGGGACGTTATTAGAAGTAATTGTAATGTAAATATGAAGAAAGAGAAGTGGACGAAAAGATAACATGCCACCGGCAGGATCCGAACCTGCGACCTTCGAATAACGCGTCCGATGCTCTACCACTGAGCTACGGTGGCTGTCATCCCCCCGTCCACTTTATAGGGTATATATGTTCATTAAACGTGGGAGCGTCAGTCAGCGCCGCCTGTTGCCATTACGGCGAGTGTGAAACACTCTTTTTGCCAGTAGGCGTCACGTAGCACGTGATCTTATTACGAGCTGGCAGCTGACTAATAATCCCTCGCATACCACCTGAAGGCAACAAGTCTGCCAGAACGAGACCCTCGTTATGAACTAAGGAAAGGAGTGTGAACTTAAGGGCTCGTTTGCTTTGTTAAACACATTATTAATGAGAACTAACAGACAATGATGCCAAGGAAAGTATAGGGGACGTTATTAGAAGTAATTGTAATGTAAATATGAAGAAAGAGAAGTGGACGAAAAGCTCGTAATAAGATCACGTGCTACGTGACGCCTACTGGCAAAAAGAGTGTTTCACACTCGCCGTAATGGCAACAGGCGGCGCTGACTGACGCTCCCACGTTTAATGAACATATATACCCTATAAAGTGGACGGGGGGGATGACAGCCACCGTAGCTCAGTGGTAGAGCATCGGACGCGTTATTCGAAGGTCGCAGGTTCGGATCCTGCCTGTGGCATGTTATCTTTTCGTCCACTTCTCTTTCTTCATATTTACATTACAATTACTTCTAATAACGTCCCCTATACTTTCCTTGGCATCATTGTCTGTTAGTTCTCATTAATAATGTGTTTAACAAAGCAAACGAGCCCTTAAGTTCACACTCCTTTCCTTAGTTCATAACGAGGGTCTCGTTCTGGCAGACTTGTTGCCTTCAGGTGGTATGCGAGGGATTATTAGTCAGCTGCCAGCTCGTAATAAGATCACGTGCTACGTGACGCCTACTGGCAAAAAGAGTGTTTCACACTCGCCGTAATGGCAACAGGCGGCGCTGACTGACGCTCCCACGTTTAATGAACATATATACCCTATAAAGTGGACGGGGGGGATGACAGCCACCGTAGCTCAGTGGTAGAGCATCGGACGCGTTATTCGAAGGTCGCAGGTTCGGATTCCTGCCGGTGGCATGTTATCTTTTTCGTCCACTTCTCTTTCTTCATATTTACATTACAATTACTTCTAATAACGTCCCCTATACTTTCCTTGGCATCATTGTCTGTTAGTTCTCATTAATTATATATATATATATATATATATATATATATATATATATATAAAATACTCAAACTTCGTTCGCGAGGTGGTGGCGCTTGCTTGGCAGCTGCACTGTACGCTTATATTTCACTGGCGTGGAGGTCGTTTTCATTACAGAGTGGAGCTGTTATGCTATTCGATACTCCATTTCGCGTACGCAAAAACTATCATCATCGTGAAGGCCCTCTACCATTTTAGCACGTGGAAGGCAATAACGCGACCGGCGCGCACTGTCCCGTTTCGCCGATTGGTCCGGGAAGAGATTCATTGACTCGGATGGGCGAGAGAACGAGTAAAGACAAACAAAGTAAGGAAGACAGCAACAATAAGTTAGAAAGAAAGAGAGAAGAACCTAGAGAAATAGAAAAAAGGCGGAAAGAAATACACACTGAGCCAAAAAGTTTAAAGAAACATAAACAAACGCGATAGAAAAGCACAGAGCAAGACAGAAAGAGCAAGAGCGATAAAGATTCAGAAAGAATAAGAAATCGAGAATGATAGAAAGAAAAAAAGAATCTGAGGAAAAGGAAGAGATCGAAAAAAGTTTTAGTTTCACCGCAAGGGCGATGCAATGATTGCGATAGCAACAGCTTGGGATTTCGCGCGAAGAACGCCAAGCAGATCGAAATTTGGAGCGCGCTGCTTAAGACCAAAGAACGCACGAAAAGAACAAACACAGGACGAGCACGAACTAACAAGTGTCACAGTTGTTACTTCACTGTGTTGAACAGTGCGCTACTTTCGCGGATCAGTGCACTCTGCAGCGAGCGCAGTGACCTTTGTGTGCTCTGTAACCGAAACGCAATCTTTCCGGCGAAAGCACACGACGTAAAAGCGCCCCATCCCCCATCCCAAGATATGCGCGCGCGTGCGCACGGGCATGGGCTACTACGCCCCGAGGGCAAAGGGCAGGTTGCAACGAGTGGCGCCCAGCTCGCACTTCGCGCCATCTCGCTGGTTCGCTGGTAAGGCACAGAACATGCTGATATTCCCCTGACATCGGCGTACCACCAGCGGTGAATGGTGTATATAAATAGCTGGCCGTCAGTATTCCGCAGGACGTGCGCTTCCGTGGTCTAGCGGTTAGCGCCGCCCGCTGCGGGAGCGTGGGGTCGCCCGTTCGATTCCGCACGTCGGAAAATAGTTTTCTGAATTATTTTTCTTTGTGGATTTTATATTTTTATATACATATACATATGCGGGGAATGACGGCGACGCTAACACCGACGGCAAAAAGCAGCCGAAATTGTCCATATAATTGTTATCGCAATAATAGGGAGAGAGAAGGAAAAAATTACACCATCTCCCGCTAAAGGGAACCATGTGTAGATGTGAAGCAGCGGGCGCTAACGCTTACACTGGCGGCGGCGTTGACGCTGGCGCTCATCGCAGCGTTGCGCAGGAGAGAAAACTGGGGAGGCGCAAAGCAGGCAGTGATGGAGCAGTGTTTCCTACTGGAACATGCCAATCGCTGCTAATGGGCAATGAGAGACAGAAGACTCCGACTGGACACAGAGACCCGCACTCCGCTTTTAGTTAACGCGCACGCTGCGAATTTTTATTGTTCAACAACGCACAGGAGAAATCTCCCACCGGCACCACCTTGGAGGTCAAGATCCATTGCCGTATATACGGGGTGGTCAGTGAACGGTTGTGCAGCTCGAGCAGTCGGTTTTTTCAACCAAGAAACTCGCCAGCAGACGCTGCCTGCGTCGGCGTCGCGAGGCGAGAGGGGGGGAGCGTAGGAGAGGAGACAGAGGGGGGGGACACGCATGCGCAGTGGGAGTGTGAACGCCGTGGGCAGGGATGCGTAGAGGAGAGAGGGGGGAGCGTAGATGAGGAGAGAGAGGGGGACGCGCATTCGCAGTGGGAGTGTAGACGCCGCGCGCAGGGATGCCTAGAGGAGAGAGGGGGAGTGTAAGAGGGGAGAGAGGAGGGGAGGCGCATGCGCAGTGAGAGTGTGGTTGCCGCGGGGAGGAATGCCTAGAGGAGAGAGAGGGGGGAGAGGAGGTTTTTTATTTTTATTTTTTTAAAGGGTTTGCGCATGCGCAGTAAGGATGGGCACGCGGCACACCAGCACCACCACCACCACCACCGGATTAAGCTTCGCCATAAGATGCTTCACATCTAAAATAATTATTCCAGTGACCAGGTGCGGTCGCCGGAATAATTTTTTGCTGTTGTACTGTAACCGACAATAATATACGAAAATTTTACCATCATGAATATGCGTCCGTCTAGGTCGCTATTTAATTGTACGCTTTATGGCATAGCAACGAAGCACAGGCCTTGCGGCGCACTCCTCCCTGCCAGCGATTGCTCCTACTACCGATGCTTCTCTGACGTCGCCGTTGCGACAACAGAAGGAGGAAACAACCTTACGGAACTTCCTAGAGACTACACGTATCTCATGCCGTAACAAGCGGGAAGTCGATCATGCGCCGAAAAAAGTAACGCGCATGTCGCACAACGAGTTCCCTAATCTCCCTAACAAGACCGTACTCTTGCCGAAGATTCTCACCTCAAACATTGACGTCATCGACGGTTTGGTAAACGGAGACAGTGGGAACACTATGAACAATAATAAGCGAGTACCCGTGATACGCGCTTTTTGATGTTCACAGTAGTGGAACTGCATTTAGTGCACGATTTTGAACTACAACAATCGCAACAGAACATTTCTGGACCACATTTTCTGTACCTCAAACGAACTTCAAACTTATACAATCTTCGTCTTTTCCTTAAAAAGTGTGTTTGCGAAAATGGCTCATGTTTTATACATATGACATGGACTACCATATGCGAGCAGTGAAGTGAGCCGTCGTGAAAGCCTAGCCGAAACGAATTACGCCTATATGTGGAAGGCAATGCTCATAGAGCCGACTGCATGAACGCTTTGCTGTGGAACCCACCTGTCAAGCCTTCGACGGTTCTCTGGGTACCCCGGCAACTTTCTTCACAATAGATAATACGCATGATGGGTTCTCGTAATGGCAGATCATATTTTTAGGCCACCTTCTCCATCCATCGTATCTTTTAGGCAAATATGATTAAATGTGAAGTACTAAGTAACGGCAGAATTAAAAGATGCGGGTCAATTATACCAGACATCCATCTTTTTTGCAACTCTCCATCTGACTCCTGGGACACATCATTGAGACGAAAGCCATAGACTCTTAATCAAACGCGAAAAGTGATTGTCGGTGACCTCAGGCTCAAACAACAGTGATGCAAAAAAACATCATGTCATCAGTTCACCATATGACGTTATCATAACGTCACAGATCACCATTATTTCTGCCTTCACCTCATGACATCGCTTGATCAAAGCTGGCAAAATCTCGGACGCACTGTAAAACGACGTGCAATGCAGAAAACTTCCAATGCCTTTATTACCGGAGCTCGCACAAAACTATGTTAGACGCAGAAAGCTTTTGGGCGAGGGGGGGATCATAAAATCAACTGAGGGGAAAAATCCTCGCATCTCCACGAAGTGAATCATGAGAAATGGGCGAAGCTCTGCGCATCGTATGGGTGAGTAACTGCGTGTTACCATAGCGTTGCCCAATATAATGTGCATTGAGTGACTTAAGTAACATAAATAGTGGAGGACAAAGCTAGACCCTAAGTCCTTATATCTACGTTGAAATCGCCGACTAGTGTAAATGGTCTGTGGTTGTAGGTGTTTTATATTGCCCTGTCGCAATTATGATTGACATTAGTCGATTTTTAAACGTTTTTTTGTGTGTCTCGCATATAGTACGTTACTTGAGCGTTCCCGAGCGTTGACCCATATAGTGTAGATGTGACAACCGACACCAGATAAGCCTCGTCCTTAAAGTGCTTCGTCTCTAAGACAAGAAGCTTGCGGCATTAATCTTAGTCCAAGGCGCAAGGGATGCAGTGAGGTTTCTGAGATGTATACAGTCAACTTTGCTTCAGCGAACATAACCGCATCCCCCGTTTCTTACACCGCCCAGCGACCGCACCTCCATCGGCCTCGGAGGAGGCGGCCGACGACGCGAGGACGGTGAACGGCGTGGTCGTTTCGAAGGTGGCGTAAGGCTTCGCTTGGACGCTAGGGACTCTGTTAGGCCACTGCTGCCATAGAGGGCAGACCATGCAATGAGAGGTCGAGGTTTCGTGCACACGAGCCGGGTTATATGCCGAAAAACGTGGCGCCGGGCTGGCGACGACAGAAGTGCGAAGTGTGCCCTCAGAGACCGCATGTGTAGCAAGTGTGGTTCAAATTACTGGTAGCAGAGGCACGCGTAGTTGGGTAGTACCCGCAGGAGCACGTCGTGACGTCTCGTATTGTTCTGCAGGAAGACGTTGTGTTGATATTCCGTAGCAGCACGTCGAGGCGGTGACATCCGGCGGCCACCGTCATACGTCGGGATTGATCGGAAGCTCCTGCTGAGGTGTGCCTCTTCAGACTGTGGTCGACACTCGATGCGACGCTCTCACTTCCAGAAGGATGGTGGATCGGGAAACTCGTCGAATACGCGTTGATCGCCAGCCGCTGCTCTTTGAAGTCGTGCTAGCTCTTCCTGAACTACTCGACGCACGAACAGGCGACGTCCACACTTGCAACCGTAGGGAGGTTGTCCAAGCGCCTGAACTTCGGCAAGATTCGTCGGGTCTTCAGCGCATCGAATGCCCGACATTGCTTCCCTAAGCTCTGAAGGTGTGCTCAGGTTTTCCTTTGTAATCAGAAAGCTATGGACATTTTCAGCGATTCCCTTCAATAGATGTCTGACATTGTCTTCGTTTGTAATGTTCGTGTTTAGAATGCCACAATGCTTCAGAACTTCCTCGATGTAAGTTGTACACGTTACACCGCGCAATTCAGCCCTACGAGCAATTGTTTTTTTCAACCTTCTTCTTCTTGTAACTTGTGTCCCCAAAGCAAACCTTCAGTTCCTCATTAAAGGTCTGCCTAGTGGCCAGCACATGCTCATGGTTGTCTAAGCAAAGCCCCGGCGAGGAAAAATGCCATGTTCACAAGCTTTGCCGAGTACTCCATTCGTGATAGCGGCTCATTCTTTGGTAGTGCTTTTAACCACTCTTCCACGTCTTCATCCTCCTTACCTCAGAAAACTCATGTCTCAGTAGCTAGGATGTCTTGGTCGGTGGCTGCCTTCTTCTGTGACACTGGTTGCTGCGTGGACGTTGCTGGTTAACGTCCACGCGGTCACGCGGTCGGTCATGTGTGTGTGTTCCGAAGTTTGTCCGGCTTGAAGTTACCTTCAACTAAGGTCGTCTGCGGCAGTGTCGTCCAGGGTGTCGGTTAGCCAGCACTTCCACCACAACTGTTACGGATGATATGGGTTAATTTAGAATGAGTTCAATAAGGCGACACGCGAAGGGCAAGGGGGCGGTCAGAAGCTGCCAATCAGCAAAATCCCTCGCGCCTGTACTTGTTCTCCGTTCTTCTTTCGCGCCTTTCTACCGCCGCGTTTAAATATAAAGAAACCGAGGCAATAAAGAGATAGAAAATAAGGAGGAAAGACAAACGAAGAGCGAAAGAAAAAAGTCAGTTTCGCCGCAAGGGCGAAGCAATGAATGCGATAGCAACAAATTGGCATTTCCCGTGAAGAACGGCAAGCAGATCGAAACTTTGAGCGCACTGCTCAAGCGCAAAGGACGCACGAAACATACGCACATGTATACACAACACGAGCGCGAACTAACACGTGTCACAGTTGTTACTTCACTGTGTTTGAACAGCACGCTTCTTTCGGAAACGGGGCCTCTGCAGCGAGCGAAGTGACCTTTGTGCGCTCTGTAACCTAAACGCAGTCTTTCTGACGAAAACACACGACGTAAAACTTCCCCCAACCCCCCCCACCCTAAGATAAGCGCGCGCGCGCGCCCGGGCAAAGGCGACTACTCCCTGCAGGCCAAAGTGAGGTGGGAGCGAGAGCATCGCAACGAGTGGGGCGCCGAGCGCGCACTTTGCGCCATCTCACTTTCTTCGTGGCTTTTGTATATGTATATTGTAGCGAAGCTTTGGAACTATGCAGAGTGTTGTGCCTCAAAACAACTTCGGTCCGCATTCGATGCCCTTCGAGCTTCGATCCCGTACCGTGCCGTCTACCATGCCCCAAGACGCCGCTCAGCAAACGCTTCCTCCTGCGCCGACGCCATGTCCCGGTGTCCCCGCATCCGCGACCCTCCTGTCTTCACCGGCGCGGATGGCACCGACGTCGAAGACTGGCTCACCATTTACGAACGCGTGAGCGTTCCCATTAAATGGGACGAGGCAGGCAAACTCAGCAACCTGGTTTTCTACCTCGTGGGTGTGGCAGGCATGTGGTACAACAACCACGCATCCGATTTCCCGACTTGGTCCGCATTTAAGACCACCGTCGTCGACGTGTTCGGCCGCCCTGCGGTACGTAAGCTGCAAGCCGAACAGCGTTTGCGTGAACGAGCACAGCAGTCCGGTGAGTCCTTCCCTAGCTACATCGAGGACATCCTTGACTTGTGCAAGAAAGTGGACGCGAGCATGTCGGAGTCAGACAGAATCACGCATGTTCTCAAAGGCATCGCCGACGATGCCTTCACTATGCTCCTGGCCAAGAACCCTCGCACTGTGGCAGAGGTCATTACGCTGTGCCAAAGTTACGAGGAGCTCCGCCGGCAGCGCTTGATGACCCGTCGACCGCCGTCACGCGACGCTGATCTCGCGGGCTTGTCGGCCGTTTCTGACCACACCACCTTGCTCGCCGAAATCAAGTCGTTCATGCGTGAGGAAATTGCCCACAAGGTCTCTCTACTGCCTTTCGCTCCACCGCAACATGTTGAACAGCCGTCAACTACACATTCAGCAGGAAATCACGGAGGTCATTTCTGAATACCACCAGCCGCCTCCAGTACCTGCGCCACTAAGCTACCCCCAAGTTGTCGCTAGACCGCTCCCACCGCATACATATGCCGACGTGTGCCGCATACATACGCCGACGTCGCCCACGTGCCCCGACTGCCGCCCACCATGCAGTCATATCAGCAGCCACCTCGCCCATCGTGTTCTGCGACATGGGACCCGCGAACCAATTGCGCAACTTCCGACAACCGCCCCATCTGCTTTGCCTGCGGTTGCACCGGTCACGTCGCACGCTATTGCAATCGAGTGCAGCAGCCTCGGGTCGCATCCAACCTTCCCAGCGAATGGAGCCGCCCTTATTATGACGAACCACCGCCTATGTCACCGACGTCCCGCCCCGCCCTATCTACACGCCGTTCACCGTCTCCATGACGTCGCTCACTGTCGCCGATGCGACCACGTCCACCCGCACGCGACCAGGAAATCTAGTCGTGGCAGTCCACGAGGCAAGGCTGCGACGCTGCCGAACTGCGAAAGCCCTCAGAGAAGCCCATCGAACGTGATAGACGTGTTTGTGGACGGTGTTCGCGCATCTGCCCTTGTAGATACTGGAGCCACCATATCCTTTATGGACGCAAAATTTAGCCGATTCCTGCGCAAAGTGACGACGCCACTTTCCGGGGTTTCCCTCCGTACAGCCAGCGCCCAAAGCATTCACCTTACAGCGGTGTGCACAGCCCGCCTCATGATTCAAGATGCGATGTACGCCGTCGAACTGATCATAATTCCTGCATGCTGTCACGACGTCATCCTAGGATGGGATTTTCTCTCCCGCCACGACGCCGTCATTCATTGCGCACCAGCTGAAATAGAGCTCTCATCATTCGCTGATTTGACGCCGGCCGACAGTCCATCGGCTGCAAGCAAGGTACTCGCCAAAGACGACACCAAAGTGCCTGCAAACTCGTCAACGGCGGTGTCGGTCTACTGCGCCAGACTTTCCGACACCGTTGCACTCCTCTCGCCATCTGACCATGTTTTCATGAGGAAAGGCTGGCTCGTTCCTTT
>JALIZH010025791.1:0-77823 GCA_030522465.1 Rhipicephalus appendiculatus | reverse complement strand
GTGAATCCCACCTTACTTCTCTTCTTTGAAGGCGAAAGCCTTTAATGTCTCATGCTCACGTCCGTCCGGTGTCCGTCCGGCGTCCGTCCACACCCCCATTGCGCATGCGCAAACCCATTAAAAAAATAATAAAAAACCTCCTCTCCACCTCTCTCTCCTCTAGGCATCCCTCCCCGTGGAGGCCACACCCTCACTGCGCATGCGCGTCCCCTCCTCTCCTACGCTCATGACATGTCATGATTTCCATATTACCACTTGTCATGTATGTTCGTCATACAGTCATGTCACTCAATACCAAATTTGGTGTACCTCAAGCTAACGAAACGGCCGCGAGCACGCCATTAGCGTGGCATCCAAGTCATATGTCGCACATGACAAGTCATGATTTCCATATTTCCACTTGTCATTTATGTTCTTCATACAGTCACGTCACTCAATACCAAGTTTGGTGTATATCAAGCTAACGAAACGGCCGTGAGCGCGCCATGAGCGTGGCATGCAAGTCATGTCGCACATGACAAGTCATGATTTCCATATTACCACTGGTCATTTATGTTCGTCATACAGTCATGTCACTCAATACCAAATTTGGTGTATATCAAGCTAACGAAACGGCCGTGAGCGCGCCATGAGCGTGGCATGTCATGTAAATCATGTTGTTCATGGCATGCACGTCATTATTTGCATATTACCACCTGTCATTTATGTTCGTCATACAGTTACGTCACTCAATCCCAAATTTGGTGTATATCAAGCTAACGAAACGGCCGCGAGCGCGCCATGAGCGTCGCATGTAAATCATACTTTTCATGACTAGTTAGTCATGATTTTCATGATATGACCAGCCGTTTATGTTCGTCGTACAGTCATGTTATGCCATACCGAATTTGGTATAAATCCCATTAACGATACGGCCAGGAGAGCACAAAGTCGTAGGCGGCTAGATAGATAGCTAGATAGATACGCTCAAAGTCGCCGAAGTTCGCTAAGAAATGCTTCGCATTTAAAAGACATGGCATAATCAGTGGAATGACCACACGCTTTCGCCGAACACACTTTGGAATGTACAAAGTGTCCTTCAATTTTTTTCTCTGGTTTTCTTGTCGCCTGGACGTTTTGCTTTCCTTCTTTTCCTAACCTTTAGCGTAGTGGTTTTGGGACGTTAAACCCCATCAATTATTATTAACCTTTAGCGTAGGGTAAAAAACCAGAAGCTTCAGTTATCTTCGAGAACCCTGCCTTTCCTATGTTTGTATCCCTCACTCTCTCTCTCTTATAGTTTATACGTCATGTGTGACCTTCAGTAGGGTAAAAAGCTATTTGTTCATACTTAACTCGTAGTTGAACGTTGTTTACCAACTCACCCATTGTATGAAAGCGCTGTTGCTTTCAAATGCGAACTTGTCATATACACTAGCTCATCTATTAAGGTAGCACAAACCTCGTCCTCCGATTCACTTTTCTGCCTCCTTCTCTCACAGTCTTAGTAGATTTGTGCGGCTTTTATTCCTTACGTTTCTGCATCATACCCACCATACGCCAGCTCTTCGAGAGATCCGTTGCTGCAATGATGTCCGCGGGTCGCTAGGCTTGCTGTGCTGTGTAATAAAAAAACAAAAAAAAAACTTCGCCATCTCCCGCTAAAGGGGACCATGTGTGGATGCGAAGCAGCGCGGAGATATTTAGCTTGTGCGGGAGAAATGTCGCCGCTCTCGTTTCGCGGCAGCGGCCCGGGCGATCATCGCGGCGCTGCACAGGAGAGAGAATGAGCCGGGCTCCGTCATTTTCATACCGCGGAACTACTGTGGTGCTCCCAGCGGAGTATGCAGCTGTCGCACCACCTGTCGTGCGCGCCGCTCCGTAGAGGATTCCTGGAGGAGAGAACGGGGGGGAACCGTTGGAGAGGAGAGAGAGGGGATGCGCATGCGCTGTGGGGGGTGTGGGACTCGGGAACCGCTCCGTAGAGTAGAGGATTCCTAGAGGAGAGAAAGGGGGTGAGCGTAGGAGAGAGGCGGAGAGGACGCGCATGCGCTGTGGGGATGCGGGCTCCGTAGAGTAAAGGATTCCCAGAGCAGAGAAAGGGGGGTGAGCGTAGGAGAGAGGGAGAGGACGCGCGTGCTCTGTGGGGATGTCGGACGCGGGCGCCGCTCCGTAGAGTAGAGCATTCCTAGAGTAGAGAAAGGGGGTGAGCGTAGGAGAGAGGGGGGGGAGAGGACGCGCATGCGCTGTAGGGATGTCGGACGCGTGCGCCGCTCCGTAGAGTAGAGAATTCCTATAGTAGAGAAAGGGGGGTGAGCGTAGGAGAGGAGAGAGGGCATGCGCTGTGGTGGTGTGGGACGCGGGAAGGAGGGACAGACTAAGCCCTCCTCCCAAACACATGCAAGAAAGATCAAGGAATGGAGTCAACCTGGGCGACAGACACCACTTGCCTAGCCATTGCTAAGCAGCCTCTCTGTGCTCTCGGCCATGACTCTGGTGGCTGTAGTGGTGGTTGAAGGCCTTATATTGTACTACAGTGTTCTGGTTCGCATAGTGGGTGCTTCCCTACTTCATGAAAGTGGCCGGACGCGGGACGCGGGACGGGACGCGGGAGGGACGGACATAGCCCCGAGCATAAGATGCTTCGCATCTAAAACAAAGCAACAGTCTCCACGCAAAGGCTAAATACACAATCTGTGCATTTCAATACTCTCCCGCACTTTGATGTGTAACAACTGACTCCATCGTTTCCTCGTTTTTTTTCTTCTTCCTTAATTAGGAGCGACGAAGGGAAGTGCTTAACTACCACTACTTCAAGACCAAATAAAAAACTGAGTTTTGTCGATGTGAACGAGACTCGGCCTTCACTGGATGAATTTTGTCAACGACACTATGAGGAATATCCCGGAACGCGCTACTTGGAGGTAAGTTTGAGCGACACCTCTGCTCATTTAGCTATAGATTATGAAAGAAGGCATAATCGGGAAGTCCCTAAGTTTATGCAGGCATGAGTATGCAACCAAATGCTTTTCTTCGACTTACTTACAAGGCGACGTCTATCTCGGAGGTAGTTATAGAGATATTTCTTTCGCCTGTCGCCAAGGGGGCATCCACAAAAATTTTGATGCAGCGAAATTACGCGTACACAACTAGTGTTGCTGTTGTTAGTCTTCAGTGTGCCTTTTTTAGGTGCCCTTAGTCTAGGGTTTTACCACGTGCACTTTTAACTATCCGCACACCTTCGTACGTTTCTGTTTAAATAAAGCATATTATTTGGTTTGTAATCTATTACTTCGTTTTATACAGTAACGGAAAAGTAACGACGTTACTATTTCACAGTAAGTTTTACTGTAACAGGTCACTTTTGGGAACTCTGTAACTGTAACTCTAACAGTTACTTTCTTTGGCTTAGGTAACTGTAATCTTAAGACTCACTTTTTAGTGGTAACGCGCCATAACGGGGCGTAATCAGGCTGATGATGATGATTACAAAATATCCCTGAACACTAGCCTTCTTTTCTCTAGAACCTCCAAAATCTTAGACATATGAGAGAGAGAGAATAAAATGAGAGAAAGGCAGGGAGGTCACCCAGAATTGTAGCATCCGGTTTGCTACCCTGCCCTAAGGTGAGGGGGAAGGGAAAAAAGATGGGAAGGAAAGTGTAGAGGAGAGTATACGCGCGAAAAAAAAAGGGGAAAAATGGGAGGTGCTATAGCCCATTCAATAGGCCACTGCCACGCAAAAAGTTCAATAAGGCCTTAACTGATTCTCTGTGCGAAGACAGTTCGCGTCGGCATTCGAGCACTGACTGTTCTGACAAGGGTCTGTCGTCAAGGCCGGGCCAACACAGCAGCTAGCGGCACTCTGTGCGCGCTGTAGCGAGGGCAGTAACAAATAACGTGGTCAATTGTTTCATCGCTGCCGCAATGGTCGCAAGCAGTACTGTCTTTCATGCCGATTCGGAAGGCAAAAGATTTGGTGAAAACGACTCCAAGCCACAATCGGCAAAGCACTTTTGTCTCGAGTTGAGGTAGTCTGGATGGAGGCCGAAGTCGATGAGACGGGTCCAGCCTATGCAGTCGCGTGTGCCGTAAACTGGCTGTGTTCCACAGGGATTTTACATCTTCATTAGCAATCTCTCGTATTTTCATGGCAGGGTGAGTCCTTGAGAACGGGATGCATTATTGTACACCGTCTTCGTGTGCAGATCGAGCAGCTGCGTCGGCATGCTCGTTGCCCAATATGCCGCAGTGACTTGGAAGCCACTGAAACGTGATGTCCTTGGACGAAGAGGTGGTGGAGCAGCTCTCTAATTTTCCAACACTAGTTGTTCATGAGGTTCCCGGCGTAAGACGAATATCAAGCACTGCAGTGCTGCCTTGGAGTCCGTGAACACGCTCCATTTCTTGGCTTGTTGATGGTTAATTAGTCTAAGTGCGCTACGCAGAGCAGCAAGTTCCGCAGCTGTTCGATGTCGTCTGGCGGGATAGCCTAATCTTCATGGTGGTTGGTCGTTGCAGGAAACATCACCGACCCTGCAGACCCATCCACAGTGGTTGAGGCGTCAGTATATAGATGGTTATGCTCGCTGTACGCCTCATACAACAAAAGAAGAGCTGCTTGAGCGCCGGAGACGAGAGCCGGGCTTTCGACCATACGCCTGGAACCGTGAGTCGAACCTGTGGATGAGTCATACACCATGACTGAGTTGGAACTCTGGCTGGAGCTGTATATCCTGTTGGTAGGCGTGTACGGTAGGAGAGGACTGTCTGACAAAAATGAGGCACGAGGTCGGTCTTCTGGCAGTGAGGCGAAATGATGGGCAGGGGCGCGAGCAAGATGCCTCACGGGTGCTCTGAGCGCTTCCATTACAATATTCGTCTTGGCCGGGTCGTCATTCGCAATCGCAATTGCCTCAGCTGTTGAACATCGCAGTAGCCGCCGACAAACTCTAAGAGCCATAGCCTGAATGCTTTCGAGCGTGCGAATGTTGGTTCTGCAGGTATTGGTCAGCACAGGTAAGGTGTATCGCAAATAGCCGAGAAAAAGCGTCTTGTACAGTTGCATCATTTGCGTGTACTGAGGTCCCCCCACGTTTTTCCTCCAAGATACTTGAATAAGTTAGCAATGTCTGTCAGCCGCTTCATCAAGTAGGCCATGTGAGGACCTCAGCAGAGGTCCCTATCTATTATTACACTTAGAAATCTGTGCGTCTTGACATAAGGTATGACTTGGCCGTCGATAGATGTAGGGTATGATCTCATTGGCTTTGGCTAAAAGCAATCAAGGCGCATTTCGCCGGCAATATCTTCAGACCTTGTTTATTGAGGTACGAAGACACCAACGTCGCAGCTTTCTGAAGCCTTGCGCGTACCTGAGGCCGTGTCACGCCAGATGCCCAGACGCAGATGTCGCCAGCATACATTGACAGCTTGACCATACTCGGTAGTCATTCCACAAGACCAATGAGAATGAGCTTGAAGAGAGCTGGACTCAAGACGCCACCTTGAGGTACTCCACGGTGCTTCTGAAGATGGGAGGTTGGACTATCTGCAGTGTTCATAAATAAAATCCACCCTTGTAAGTAACTGCGTATCCAACAATATAGTTGACAACCTAGGCCCACTGATTCCATGGCTTAGAGGATGGCGTCATGAAGAACATTGTCGTACGCTCCTTTCATGTTCGGCTCCGCTGCACCATAAAAAGGTGGAATCCACCGAAGAAATTCGATCGTCAAAACTTGCGATATGATATACTTTGCACTAAAATTGTTTATAAGTAAATTACGCAGGATAAAAATAACATGCTCAAATCATACCGCAAGCAAAAAACGTAGCATGCTAGCTGCATCTCGTGAAAATAATTTTGCTCCGCATAAAACCGCGTTAAATATCAGCTTAGGGAAGCGCTGAGCTGCATAAACCAATAGATGGACCATGCGGGACACTACGCACACACCTACCTCACTACATAAAAGCAATTCTTCAAACTCGGAAAGTCTTCAGCGGGCTGGGCTGGACGTGCCATCCAACGACTCTCTTCTTATAGCACACCTGGAATAGCAAAGGCATCTCCGACTTGCTGACTGTTGATCCGTTATACCAGTGCAATAAGCACGAAGTAACCATTGGAGTGCGAGACTGCACGGCTGAAGCCCAAAAGTATCCGGGCCGCATCACCGATCTCCGCATCAGAGCCATGCGGTAGCTTTTAGCGCTGCTGCTCCGCAGGCAAAGTTATGCACGTTGTTGAATAGTATCCTAAACCAAGGTGTTTGTAGTGATATGGTACAAGCACGCACAACGAGGAAGAATAAGCAGGAAATGTTAGGCTGCGTGACGTATTTAGCATGAAATTCATTACCCGAGCTTAGAACTGCGACATATTCTCAGGCCATGACAAAGCACCAGCTATGCGTTACGCGCCACGGAAGCACTGGTGATGTTCTTGCGGGCCACGAGCTTCAAAGAAACTGAGAACAGTTTAATCTATGTATGTGAATGTGTGTGCTGTACGGGCTGTTATGTGTTTATCAGTGCACATATCAGTGCACATATCATAATGATCGCACCGGGAGTAACATGTTAGACGAATAGCCAGGCAAGCATCTCCAGCATTTCATTAAAGCATCTCTCTCTTTCTGTCTCTCTCTCGGACGAATACAGTCGACACTAGACAGCCACTCCATCTCGCGAAGCATGTGTTTTCCGTACCCTCACAGCCAGGGTGGGGGAGGGGGGAATTCTTCAATTTTGCACACCTATATATACACTCACGACCACACATATAAAATGCTTGACAGCCCCCTCACCCCCCCCCCCCCCCCCCCCGGGAAAAAGAATTCTTGCTACGCCACTGCTCAAGAAAACCCAACTACATGAAGATGTATCTGTGCCTCTTTGTCGCCGCCCCATTTCGATTTGATTGTCAGTAAATATATTCATTATAAACGCGATAGCGTTAAAGAGCTCGTTCCGCAGAAGTTCCGGCGTCGGCGTCGTTGGTTGTGAGCGAAAAATCATCATCTGGACCATGACCGAAAAATCGAGAAATATGCAAATAAAATAAATAATAAAAATTTCTGGGTTCGAATGAGGATCGAACCCGAGTCGTCTGCGTGGCAAGCAGGTGTTCTACCACACAGCCACGCTTCTGCTTGGGATTACGCATAAAACAACTTCCTCTGCTTGGAAATGCAGTGAAAATAACTTTCATGCTTTACAAACACACGCGTCCTATATACAGGCGTCACAATACAACATGTAATATCGCAGTACTATTACGTGGTACAAGCGTACATTGCCATCGGGCGTCAGAAGATGTGAATATCATAACGACATTGGGGTTGAAAGCCTTGGACCCATTACGAAAGGCACACACGTTACTGCACGTATTCCCTGAAGACCACGTAGTGGGTGCATAGCACGTTCGAAAAGATTTCCCGTATTTCCCGCGCATAACTTGATCGTGGTTTAAAGCATGTTACCCATTATGCACATAGTGATTGAAGTAGGCACTAGGCACAGGATATCGCTATCGCGTTCAACTCTTAAAAGCGAAGCTTAAGGGTCCCCCCAATTTTTATCATAATCATGAAGGGGAGAACGGTCGCCGAGTCAAGGATACCAATCCTGGCTTATACTTTTTTTTTCATATAAATATGAGATACCAACCATAAGCAAAAGAAAAAAAAAGCTGCGCCTTCACTACGTAAAAAGGAAAAAAAAAAGCATCCTTTAAGCTGCGCCTACGCCACGTGAAAACAAAAATAGAAAACCTCCATAAAAGATTTCCTTGGCACGAAGTACGGTATTTCTACTGCATGCTTTGTTTTTATAAAGAATAAAAAGTCACAAATGCTTCCTTGGTATTTTATGCGCACGAGCATTTTCCTTCAACTGCTCACAACCTGTTACGTCTGTACAGCCCGTTGTGGCTGCCGATGATTTATTTAACTAAAGGAAACATCAACAAGTTAGAAGGCGTAGCTCAGCCGTTGGAGTTACAACTGGTCAGCGTTCCACGCAAGACTCGCGCTCGTGCCACAGTGCCAGTGCATTCACGCGCGCACTTCGTTGTTGTCTTCTAAGGCGACATCTCACAACCATAATTCGTTCTTATGCGAGCACAATGCCATGCTGAATTCGTACTTCGCTGTACGTACAACATGCCCCTGTATACATGTCTCTACGAAAGATATCGTGGTAACGTCTGGCCTTGCAACATGTGCAGCTGCCGAAAAAATATTATTAAGCAACTTTTAATTCAAGCTTTTAACCCGTCAACGCAGGGTATAGAGAACTGCCGCATCGCTTGCAGTGATCCCGTGAGACCAAACCTTATGATATTAAACGACGCACCTGATGGCACACCTTGCAACCCCGAGAAACCGCGTATGGTAAGCACACACACGGATACCAATAAGTACTTTGCTATTAACACTTCTCAAGAAAACATTCTTCTCACATCTTTACAGATTTGCTTGAACAATAAGTGCACTCGTGCCCGAGAAAACAACCACGTCCGGACCTTCGACCTTGGTGCTGATTCGGTGGTCGAGCTAACTTGAAGGTGCGGTAGAAAGAGCCCGCAGATATATTACCTTTATGAAACTGCTTCGCGCAAAAAGCTTAAGGAAGTTGCATCAGTAAACTACCCATACTCTTATCAGAAAAAAATTGGCCGCGTATCAACGTGCTTCGCTGCAAATGTCGTCGAAAGACGATAGTCTTGTGCCGGCCGTACTACTATTTTTTGCCTTGCCTCAGACAGCGCTTACTCTACGTTGAATTGGCTGCATCTGGCTGGCATTGATAAAACACTAGGGTCTTTAGAATTGCGTACCTATGTATTTTCTAATAAAAGAACACACGACCTGACACTAACATATTAATGTTGCGCCTCAGGTATGCGTAGTACTTGCTTTTTGATCGAATATGTTCACAAGTATGAAGGCAAACACCAGTTCAAGATGGCTGGGCGTTCAGAAAGTGGTTCAACTTTGGCCGAGTAGCTGAATCGGGTTACGGACAGACAAACAGAAAGACCAAAATTTTTGCGTTCAAGTATCCCAAGAAACACTATCGTCTTTAAAAGAACTGGCCTGTTTGGATTCTTCGACACAGGGTGTTCCTGGGTAGTCACTTGCTTTCTTCGCGGTTCCTTTTTCCCTTTTAGTTTTTGTTTCTTTTTTCTTGGATGACCATGCGATCTTATCTTTTCTGTGGCCTATATATTTGTATGTTTGTGAAAGTCATTTGGAAGTCTGCGCTAATCTTCGTCAATTCTATGTGTGCTGTGTCTACATTTTGCGCTGAGCAGTTGAAAATTACACCATCTCCCGCTAAAGGGAACCATGTGTAGATGTGAAGCAGCGGGCGCTAACGCTTACACTGGCGGCGGCGTTGACGCTGGCGCTCATCGCAGCGTTGCGCAGGAGAGAAAACTGGGGAGGCGCAAAGTAGGCAGTGATGGAGCAGTGTTTCCTACTGGAACATGCCAATCGCTGCTAATGGGCAATGAGAGACAGAAGACTCCGACTGGACACACAGACCCGCACTCCGCTTTTAGTTAACGCGCACGCTGCGAATTTTTATTGTTGAACAACGCACAGGAGAAATCTCCCACCGGCACCACGTTGGAGGTCAAGATCCATGGCCATATATAAGGGGTGGCCAGTGAACGGTTGTGCAACGCGAGCAGTCGGTTTTTTCAACCAAGAAACTCGCTAGCAGACGCTGCCTGCGTCGGCGTCGCGAGGCGAGAGAGGGGGGAGCGTAGGAGAGGAGAGAGAGGGGGTGACACGCATGCGCAGTGGGAGTGTGAACGCCGTGGGCAGGGATGCGTAGAGGAGAGAGGGGGGGAGCGTAGGAGAGGAGAGAGAGGGGGGGACGCGCATGCGCAGTGGGAGTGTAGACGCCGCGGGCAGGCATGCCTAGAGGAGAGATGGGGAAGTGTAAGAGGGGGAGAGAGGAGGGGAGGCGCATGCGCAGTTAGGGTGTGGTTGCCGCGGGGAGGGATGCCTAGAGGAGAGAGAGGGGGGAGAGGAGGTTTTTTTATTTATATTTTTTTAAAGGGTTTGCGCATGCGCAGTAAGGGTGGGCACGCGGCACACCACCACCACCGGATTAAGCTTCGCCATAAGATGCTTGACATCTAATAATTGGAATACCAACTAGCCCAATCCCCCCACTTTACTTCATTATATTAGCACCTGAATAACAAAATAACGGCCTCGCTTTAAAGGAGTCCCTGACACAAAAATTTTCGCCCCGCGTTTTTTTGCGGCAATGTGTTGCTGGGGGGCCTGTTAGTCATAACACGGCACATCGTTTGCTGCAGCGCGCGACAGATAATTAATTACAAGCTTCCTCATTACCGACACAGCCTCAGTTTCGGTTTGACAGAGCTCCATAAACGACAAGCCTCCGGGTGCAACTATCACCACCTAGCGAGTGAAACGCTCGGTCACCTGAGCACACAGAACAGTGACGCACTTACGCGCGGTCTGCATAGTCTGCTTGCATTCGCTTGTCACACATGCTGCGTGATGTCGTCGCCGTTGTCGTCCTCGCTGTCGTCGTCCTCGCTGTCGTCGTCGGGCTCATCGTCGTCTGATGTAGACGATTTTCTTGCGGCGGGGATTGAAGGAATTTTCGACGTGGCGAATCGCTTCAGGTTTGACCCGCTGGCGAGGAGTGCTTCGTCGGGAAGCGGCAGCGATACCAACGACGACGACCACGATGAACCTCGCGTCGGCAATGTACTATGGTAAGACCCGACACATTCGTGCACAAATGTTCTGCAGGGCATGCAATTCATTTAGCCAAAGTACGTTTGCTTTTTCTACGTTCAATATCCGATTGAATCACTTGATAACATTGTGATGCCCTTCAAGTTATTGGTGCCGAAAAAAGCTAGGTATCACCACAGCACCAGACGTGAGCGATGCACAGGGTGGAGTCGGAAGACCCATGTACACCAAGTCCGGCGCCTGTGTGGTAAAGCAATGCGCCTCGAAATGGAGCCCGCAAACGCGACTGTTCTGCACGGGGGGCCAGTCCTGATACTCCTGACGTCCACAAGCGCACACGAACTCGATCCACTTGTGCCGCCGAGGTTCGTCGCGGGGAAACGTATGCAGCGATACGCCTGATCCCGACTTCGACGTGCAGAAGGAAACAGCGCAAAAGGATTTCGGCATTGTGGCCTGTCACTGCAGCCCAGGCAGCACAGGGAAAGCTGCAGTGTCGCCAAACACAAAACTTTCAACGCGTGCGCCGCGGCAGCGCCTCCTCTTGGCCGCGGCCACACACTCGCGAGCAGCCGCCGAGCAGTCACCAACAGCGCAGTGGCGAGCGCGCCAAAACAGAAATGGCGGCTACGACGTCATCATAACCTGTTGTACCCGCTGCGTAGGGGGGTCACCTCGGGTCACCTCCGAGGGTGTCAATGCCGCCAGGTGCGGCCTAGAATGCTGCATCACGCACGCGAACTTCAAAATTCATATAAAATACCTTCCCAGCTTTATTCGCTGTCGATATTTTGCAGATGGCACACGCATGTACACGGGAATCGATCCAGCAGGCTATCTCGGCCTCGAAATTTTGTGTCAGTACCCCTTTAACATTAACGCCACCCATACGCGGAAGAAACCAGAAATCAACTCCCTGTAACTTTACCCAACTTTTAATATTAAAATTATGATTATGAACATAGTTTTGCTTAAAGAGTCCTACTACAGACAGCACTGGAAATTCCCGTTCTGCGCTTTAAATTCTAAACCGACGTCGTAGGATCAAACGCAATAATTTTTCATTGACGCTTAATAATAGAGGAGAGAAAATTAACGCAGCTTGCATTAAGTTGCACAAAGCGGGGTGCCAGCAGAGCTGGTTGGCACTTAGCTGGTCCTGGCATTGCTAGGCTTTTACCCTCTTACTTCTCTCTTTCCCACCCATCGCTGTACTATACAATACATGACTATCATGGCCATCAGCCGTTTTAGATTCTCTTGTTACCATCTGTACAGAGAACTTGGGCAATGATTAAGCACGCGCTGGTTCACGCATGGTTATGATAATTTTCTAGCTACGACACATGGCAAACCTCAAGCATAACAGCTGTGCAGTAAGATAGAAACAGCGTAAATATTGCGAGTTGATGTTGCAAGGAAGTAAGATACTGTCTCCGCCACTGTTTTCTCTTAAAGAAATATCTAACTACCCAAGCAATATTGCTTCCTGCTGTCCTCGTTATCGGAGCTGATTATGAGGGACCATGTCATGTTTACCTAAAAAAACCGTTTTGGCATTTGTTTCTCTTGTTTTCTTTGATGGTCGACGACTTACCAGTTTTAGTTATACGTGCACTGCCTTCCTGGGTGATACAGTGTTCGCATTCCTGCAGCCTGTTTATGCCACGCGAGTGGTACCAAGACGAGGCCGTCTAAGTTTGGGAAGACGGTGAACGCTCTGCTAATGTAGGAGTATATGCATGTCCAACGAGTACATTGCTACGAGAATAAAACACTGCGTAATCATATCCTCATGTTTTTTTTAGGCTTTGTAGACACCGTGATGCGCATATTTTGTCACGTATACTTGCTTCCAGTTCACTGTGGCTCCTGTTTTCGGCTTTAATAAAATTTAACCGTAAAGAGCGAGGAGCGCTTACTTCTGACGTCTTCATGGGGCAACAAGCATTTAATATCACTGCGACATTATGCGCTCGGGCATGTAAAGTACGTGCAAGCTATAAGATACGAAAGGCCGGCATCACTGTTTCCATTCTTCCTTTTATACAGTGGCCCTGCCCTTTGTACCTTATACGACGTTTTCGTTGAGATAACCTCAAGACCTTAACACTACTGAGACATAATGTTTGGATCGTATAACTCAAAACACCGTATCCTTTCTAACATCAGTATTTAAAGAAACCTGGCTTTACCTGCAAGTTCAGTAAAGATAACTTTGTCGATCCAAAGGAAGCACATTACCTGCGCTGAAGGCGTGTCTCTCTTTCTCTCTCTTTTACTTCATTATTTCCCTCCCCATGTGTAGGGTAGCAAACTGGGCGTAGTCTAGTTAACCTTCCTGCCTTTCCTATATCAGCCTACTTCCCTCTCTCTTGCAACAAGCGTTTTCTTAAATGCCCAACAGTACTTATCTGTGCTAATTGCTTTACTTAAAAATCGCTAAACAGCGCCAACGATAGTGTAACGAAAAACGTGGTTGATCCCTCCCTCATAGGAATCGGTATAACACGAAAGTGAAACGTCTCCTTACAGAAGTAGTTGAATGTTTACTGTACATTGATATAAGATAGCTTGCACAACGTTTATTAGTGTTTGACAGTTATAGCAGGGTTTAACGTGGATGCATGCACGCTGACGCTTGGTGGCACATCTGTATCCCAACGACTAACGTTCATTATCAATGATTAAACAGACCCTTGTGGTCATAGATGCTTGTGGTAGCTGTACGGTGAGAGTGGAATTAGAGAAAGCGGTGTGACAGCCAGAAGAGCGTCACTGAGTGGACGCCGATCTTGGGCTAAGGTGGCTAAGGTCGCCTACTCGCGGCATGTTAGAGTTATTGAACAACGCTGCCCGACCAGAGGGAAACGCAACGCGCGTCGAGTCTTCCCCGTCTGCCGGCTGCGGTTTATCGCGGGGCGGGCTTAAGTTGGGAACGCGGAGCTACGGCTACGCAACGCGCTCGCGCGTTGCAGAGCAATTTTATTGCGGTAGCAATTATATGGACAGTCTCGACGGGTTTTTGCCGTTGCCGTCGCCGTTGCCGTCGCCGTCGCCATCATGTCGCGTATGAAGTCCAAATTGATAAGAACCCCCTGCGCATCATACGTTCTATCAGCGGGTAATAGCGGGCGAGCGGGAGCGGTGAACGCGGCTGAAGCGGCGATCAAACGAGCCGGCATCTCCGTCGCTCCGAGGCGCATGCTATAAGATCCCCCCCCAACTGTTCAACCAGCCTCGCCCGTCGTTCGCGAGAGTGAAAAGACGCGAGGGGGGGGGGGGGGGTGGGGGGTCCCTCGAGCGACCTTCGATTTTACGACCGCGGTCGTCGCGGGCACGCGCGTTATCTCCCCATCTCGGCAGCCGACAGCGGGCGGCCGGTGTACCCTTCTACGTGCTGCGCTCTCAACGCGAAGAGAATTCTCTTAAACAAGCGTTTTCTAGAGTTGCGTGAGATCGGATCCAAAAGGCTTAGCTGCCAGCCTCACTTCGTATAACATTAGAATTTGTTGCTATCGCATTCATTGCTTCACCCTTGCGGTGAAACTGTGACATTTTTTTTTTGGTATGGACGGATGCTCTGATCGAGGCCGATGCTAGTTAGATGCTAGGGGTAAAGTCGCCACCTGGCAGTGTGTTAATGCGTTGCCAAAATTGCACTTTAACATTCGAAACGCGCCGAATGGGATGGACGCGTAGAAACGACGCTTTGAAGGAACTAATCGTGCATCTCACGGTTTTAACGCATTACTTCACTTGAGCAAGAGCGCTGTGAGAGGACAGTGGTAGATATAAAAGGCTTTTTTTAACGCCTAAAGAGTATGTGACCGTGGCGCAGTGGATAGCGTGCCCGCGGCATCTGTTGTCGCGGACCAAGAGGTCGTAGGTTCGATTCCCGCTGACGGAACGGTTTTTTCTTTGTCTTCTGATCATGCGTATTTTTTCGACGTCATTTCCGTGACGGAAATGCGTCACTCAAATCTTGGTGGACCCCGGCATAAAACACTTTCGTGTTAAAAACGCCGAAGCAAGTTGTGCAATACCAGAATTTATTGGTGAATGATGATATGATGTTTTTTTTTAAAATGCGAATGCATTTCATAGTCGGGCTATGTCAGGCATCCGGCGTTGTGCGGCGTTGGCGTTGTCCGCGGCAGGTGTTTTCTCTCCGCTCTGAGTGGAGAGGAGGAGCGCGCTCTGACGCGTGAGGGCGCTCGCATCGCGGGAGCTCGGTGGAGCTATATATGAAAAAAAATAAATAAATAAAAAAACACAAAAAAGCAAAAAAAAAAAAGGCGCTGCACCGTGCTCCCGACCGGGCTGCAGAAATTAGGCGCCTTTTCCTTCTTCGAACCACAACCACCATATATAAATGGAGTGAAGCGCGCGCGAAATGCCTTCGCATTTCCTCACGATTCCCTTCAGGGAGGTGGGGGGCATTTTTTTAACTTTGTTGTACACATTTTGTGAATACGTTCACCAAGCTTGATAGACACTTGTGGGTGTGAGGGTTTTGTTCAAGCAGCTGGCGGATGTTTATAAAGTTGTCTTTTTACTTCTTGGTCATCCCATAAGTGCTGCCATTAATCTTAGAAAAGCGCAATATCATTATCAGTTAATAACTTGAATATCAGTATCATTTCCGAATGTCTGGACATGATTGTCTTTAACACGTGTGCATTTGCCGTTGATACAAATCTGCGAAAAAATACATAAAATAAGAGAACTCCAACGCTTAAAATTACCGTTGCGATTAACAAAACTAAATAGTAATTAGAGTTACGCTGTTAAGCCTACCATGCGTCGTTTAGTTTCATTGAAGCGAGTGCCATCAGGTGCGTCGTCGATTATTGTTACGCCTGGATTGTCAGGCTTTCTGAATGTGATAACGCACTTATCCAGGCCTAACTTCAGGGCCTATAAGGCTGAAATGAATTCAGTAAACAGCTTAAAAATGATTAATAATTATATATTCAATTAACTGTTGGGGTTTTGCATGCATAAGCCTATGATATGACTGATAGACACCGCAGTGGAGGGCTCCGGAAATGGGAACCACCTGGAGTACTTCAATGCACACCCAAATCTAAGCACTCAGGTCTTTACCGTTTTCCCCTCCACCGAAATGCGGCCGCAGCATCCGGGATTCCATCCCGCGACCTTCGGGTCAGCAGTCAAGTGCCATAATGACTATATCACCACGGCCGAAACGTTAACCAGTAAAAAATATGCAGTTTTCGTAAGTGTGCTCCTTCATTTCTTGACTATATGTGCACCGGACCCACAGAACTTTCTTTTGAATCATATGTATACATGTATATATATATATATATATATATATATATATATTAATATACACGGAGCATGACGGCGACACCGACGCCGACGGCGAAAAGCAGCCGAGAGTGTCCATATAATTGCTATCTCAATAAAAGCAGCAGGACAAATCATTGTCATGTTTGACAATCCCGGTCCTGTCATTCGCGCTGTTTCGTCGGAAAATATTTTCTCTTCACTGAACCGTTGGATAGTTTAATTAATGACCGATCATACCATAGGACGCCAATATTCTGTATACTGAAGAACAAGGTATCTTGTACGAAGACGCTCAAAAGCAACCGCTCTTTGATTGATGGTTGACAACTCGGTGAAAAGAGCCAAAAAGGGCATCGATGCGGAAACGAAGACGAAATGTGAAATAATGACGAAGACGCATCGACATGCTCGTTAACATACGCTCTGGTGCATGTTGACGAACACACGTTACGCATTGTGCTCTACGATGTTTCCTGACTAGAAAAAGGACTGAAATATCAGCGATCTTGCCAGTGCGGTATCACAACATGACGAAGCAGCACGAAAGCAATTTCATTCGCCTGGCTGTATGTTTGATGCTTCTACTTCCGTGGTACATGCTCCAAGGTATGCAGAAATATTTGCGACATCTAAGAGGTTTTAAAACAATTCTTGCAGCCTCGCTTGAATAATGAAATGAACAAGTAAAATGAACTGCAAATGTTTGCTAAAAACAAATCCCCACAAAAAAGATTAGGCTTGTACTAGTTTCCGTGGAAAACATCGGTTCGCAGCAAGTATCTCGATTTGGGAAGGTTGATATTCAAAGAACTCATTTAAAAAAAGTCACAGTTTCCCCGCAAGGGTGAAGCAATGAATGCGATAGCAAAAAATTCTAATGTTATTCGAACTGAGGCTGGCAGCTAACTCTTTCGGATCCGATCTCACGCAACTCTACAAAATGCTTGTTTAAGAGCGTACGGCTGCTCCAGGGACACTGTTCGTCGCCCGCTGTCGCCTGCTGAGATTGCGAGATAACGCGCGCGCCAGCGACGATCGCGCTCGTAGAACCAAAGGTCGCAGTGGCTGTATGAGGGACCCCCCCCCCCCTCGCGTCTTTCCGCTTGTTAAAGACACGCGGGGCGTTTCCTCTCTTCTTGAGCATTCCCCAGCTGGTCGAACAGGCGGGGGGTATCTTATCACATACGCCTCGGAGCCACGGAGATGGGCCGGCGCGTTTGATGTCCGCTTTAGCCGCGTTTCTCGCCCTCACTCCCGCGCTGTTACCCGCGGGTAGAACGTACGATGCGCTGGGGGATCTATCAATTTGGACTTTATACGCGAAATGACGGCAACGGCGACGGCAAAAACCCGTCGAGACTGTCCATATAATTGCTATCGCAATAAAATTTGGTAGCGGTTATCCTCTATTCAAACATCACCACTAGCTGTTGCTTCAGCAGTTGCCTTCGATTGTCCTGAAAACACACTTCTTGATGTAATTGTCAAGTGTAAGTCACAGGCTCAGATAAATCGAAGGTTAAAAACTCTTTCTCCCGTGACTCTTACTCGTAACGAAGTTTATTCGAGGTATATCTCGCGCATTTTTTTTAAGGTTAACCAACCGTTATGGAGAAATCATTGTGTTTAAAACTACCAAAGCCTCGCTATATACAGACACATTTCAATAGCTTCCAGTGGTCTTCCTAAAATTAGATAGCGCGAGTCCTCCTGCTTGTTAGACGGTTAATGATCGTTATTGGAATAGTCACTTTAGTGCATCTTTTTTCCATTGAAACATCGGGACTTCATTGAGGACCTACAGTAATCTCAGAGCACAATTTCATACTTGCATAGATATGCAGATTTCTTCGGCTCGAAATGTTGTGTTAAAACAAACGTGCTGAGGTGGTAGTATTGAACTTCCTTCTCGGCATTAACGATCGTTTTCTGTTACAGCAGTGAGAGACTAGTATAATTTCTGAAACAATGTATTGCTTTTTTTATTCTTCGTATAGATAAGCCAATCTGATTACCTCAATATGCACGATCTCTGATTGGTGCATCGATACTAGTATACAGTTAAAATATACGGTGCCATATAACGCAGTATAAGCTCCGCAGTATAAGCGGAGCTTATACACCACCTGACTGAGAAAGGGACATCAAATCACTTTTCAGTGGTTACCCAGCCACTGCGGAATCATCGGCAATGAACGGGCCGATCAAGCTGCCCGCTCAGCCCACGGAGAAGACCGTGAGGTACTACTACCACTTTCTAGGAACGACGCTGCACGGAACCTCCGCTTGTTTGCTCGTCTACGTACCACGTCACAGTGGAACGAGCCGCCTTTCAAACATGCCCGACTGCACTCATTTGACCCTACATTATGTCTTCAAGTCCCATCAGGGCTTCGCCGAGTAGACGCGACCCTTCTGTGTAGGGCTGTGGTTGGGCGTTGCGTTTACCAACGCGTATGCTTTCCGCATTGGAATGGCCGACACCGCAGCCTGTCACTACTGTGGCAATGAGGAGACAATAGGACATATCTTTTGCGATTGCCTACAGTATAGGGCACAGCGACTATGCCTTTGCAACGCGCTCAACAAGTTAGACGACCGACCTTTGTCGGAAGAAAGGATTTTAAGCCATCGACAGGATGCGACGTCACAGAAGAAGGCCCTGAAAGCGCTGCTGCGATTTTTGCGATCGACCGGCCTTTCTGAACGACTTTAGCCAGAACGCCCTTCCTGTGCGCGTCGTCTTTTATCCTGCGTGTGCGTGCATTTTTTTTCCTTTCATTTTTTTTCTTCTCTCTCTCTACACCTTCTTTCTTGCCCCTATTTCCCCTCCCCTGTGCTGGGTAGCAAACCGGATGCTAGTATCTGGTTTACCTCCCGGCCTTCCTCTTCATCTCTCTCTCTCTCTTGTTATCCTTTCTGCATTTCGTTCTGTTAATTTGAAAATATAAAGGTACGTTCTGCGTTGGTTGTGTGCTTAGCTTTGGTGTGTCCTAGTGTCGCGCCCTAATTTCCTTTCCGAGGCTAGATACTTGTTCTGGCTCATGTTCGCCGTGTCATGATACGAAGAATTTTAGTTCGCTTTCTCGTCTTCTTTTGTTATTCGTTGCGCATCCCTGTTTGCTTATTCTTTGTCTGCTTGATTGTGAGGTACTTTTCCTACACTATCATAGTTACCTTTTCGACGCCAAGGGTAAGCAAACAGACCTACTTTGCGATATGTCCTATTTGTAACGTATATACAAGAGAAGTCGCCGAACATTTAATTTCCGTAGACTAATCCTTTTAACGCTGAAGTCAAGGCAGCATATTTTTCTTGCACGATGTTTCACCATGATAACATTATCTCCATTTTATCCTAAACCTCCTTCTCCATATTATACTTTACCTGAAACCAAATTAATGCTGCCGAGAAGCATTTTATCCTTGTCATAAAAGTGTGCCTGTTACATCATGGTCTTCCTGCGCGTACACGCACCACCGGTATACCCCCCCCACACAGTGCGCGCATCACTATACCGTGCCACAGTGGTTCGCGCAATGCCTCGCGCCCCGGTGATTCGTCCGAATTTCGACAGCACTTATTTTGAGCATACTTTATCAGGGAGCAAAAGGAAAGTACACTTGACGTTATCTTCTGAAAAACGCGCATGTTTTTCTCCGTATTAAATATGTAGCACTTAGCCAACAAAATACCGTTAGACCGTTTCTATATATATATATATATATTTGCCCGAGAACCTGGCAGCGAACAGCTAGGCTGAACCCAACACGATGATGATGATACACGACGACGATGATGCACGCCTGAACGCATGATGATGATGATAATGTACAGATGGAAGAGGATGGGTCTAATAAAAGCCCACGTGAAAGCGGCCAGCCTGGCCGCTGCAGGTCAAGGTGACGAGGAACGTCGCAGGAAGGGCTTCATGCGGGAGACGTGGGCAACCTCAGTAGTTCGACAACGGCGGTCCGCTGGGGCTACAAGTGGCGTCACGCGATAGTTCACGGGTGAAGTCTGCTCCAGAACTGTGTAAGGCCCGATGAACCGTGGCTGAAATTTATCACACAAACCATGTGTGCGAACAGGCGTCAAGAGCAGCACCTCGTCACCAGGGCGGAAGGATACAGCACGATGTGATTCATCATAAATAATCTTCTTGTCTTGCTGTCGGGCTTCCGTATTCATGCGAGAACGTTGTCGACACTGGGCGACTCGTGAAACGTATTCCTCGGAAGAGGATGGAGCTGAATTTACGTTGAACGTAAGGAAAGAAGCGTCCAGCAAGGTGGTAGGAGACCGTCCGTAAACCAGGTAAAACGGTGAGTAGCCGGTTGTCCGCTGAATGGCTGTATTATAGGCGAAAGTGACGAAGGGTAGAATCACGTCCCTGTTTTTGTGGTCTGGGGAAATATAGGCGGCGATCATATCGGCAAGAGTGCGATGGAATCGCTCGGTCAGGCCGTTAGGCTGGGGGTGATAACTAGAAGTGGTCTTGTGAGTGCTGCCGGAGGCGCGTAGAAGTTCGGTCACTAGTTCAGAGAGGAAGGCCTTGCCACGGTCACTGATCAGAACATGTGGAGCGCCATGGCGCAGTATAATGGCTTCGAGAATGAAATCGGCAATTTCAGAAGATGAACCAGTAGTAAGAGATGCTGTCTCTGCGTAGCGTGTCAAATGATCAACAGCTGTCACGATCCACCGGTTGCCAGCGGAAGTGGCTGGTAGGGGGCCATAAAGATCGACTCCTACTACTTCAAATGGTGTTGCTGGGCACGGAAGAGGCTGTAGTGCCCCTGCGGGAGCCGATGTCGGGAGTTTTCGATATTGGCAGATAGTGCAGGAGCCAACGTACCTGGCTACGCTAGTGGTAATGCCAGGCCAATAAAAACGACTTCGAATGCGGTCGTAGGGTTTTATGATAACCAAGGTGACCTGCAGTCGGATCATCATGAAACACACACACACACACACACACACACACACACACACACATATATATATATATATATATATATATATATATATATATATATATATATATATATATATATATATATATATATATATATATATATGTCGTGAAAGGATTGCGCTGTCTATAAAATAGGGACTACATCCACACGACACACAAGGATTGGCCATATGGTAGGAGTTGGGATTAGTTGAGGAGAGCGAGCGTCGGTGTTCTCGCAACCTTGTTTTGATGCATCTCCCGCTCTGTCCAACATGTACTTTACTGCATGATAAAGGAATCATATACACGCAACCTAGCTTACAAGGTGTAATCCCTATTTTATAGATACCGCCATCCTTTCACGACATCATGATAAAACAACAAGATAATTAATAGAAGCGCATCACATCACCAGGTTACAAGACAAATGCGTCAGCCGGGCCTCTGTAGCCCTCTCACCTAAAGAATATGACTACGTCGTCCACACGTGTATAGCATAGTGACATATCACGTCGTTTTTATTGTTGTGTATGTCTTTCCAAGAGGCTGTGTACGCTCTGGTATCTTGATGTTGTTCGCCTTGCACCTTCTGTGACGGCTTGTGTGGCGACTCTGGTTGCATGTAAGGGACGTTTTTCAATAAAAATTTCAGTTGTGAGTACAGCACATGTCCTGTCTTCATCTCGTCCTTTGTATTCGTTCCAGCGCTGCCCCCCATTTCACTTCCTTATGGTCTCGCTTTCCTCAATGACGCTGGTGCACCTTTCCTTTTCTTTCTTTCCTTCTTTCTTTCTTTCTTTCTTTCTTTCTTTCTTTCTTTCTTTCTTTCTTTCTTTCTTTCTTTCTTTCTTTCTTTCTTTCTTTCTTTCTTTCTTTCGTTCTCATTGCGCAATGCACCCCCCCTAAGTGCTTCCTTCCACCATGCCAGGAACTGGACCTCTATCCGCGTACTTAGTCTCGCAACACTTCACTTGCTACATGTAACAGCGACAGCCATGCGTTCGTTTCCAGGCAACACATAAATATCATGACGTGAAATGAGAAGCCACCTTGATAAAGGGTCAGATTGCCATTTGAGGAACGGGTGATAGCCGACAAGCCCACGACAGCGAGAGCGTCAATTATTGGACAAGGACGCATACAAATGCCCATGTGAACGGCGCACCTTCGAGTTCCGCATTCGTTTACGCTCGCTGGCTCCGGGCTACGATGCCGACATTTGTGAGTTATGAAAGCTTCGCTTAAAAATAAAAAGAGGCAAACGTTTAGCAACATTGACCTGTGCCCGTTCTGTTAACACCCCTGAACATGTATTTAGGCGCATGGAAAACTTATGACATGATACCTCTGCTGACGACTTTTCAAAAAGAACTTTTCTGCTGAGTTTTTAATAACGAGGTACAGCTCATTTTAATGTTAAGCGCTTTTTAGCTTATTTCTGCACAATCCCAAAAATCGTGCAACTGCTTTGCTCATAATAAAGTAATAATCAAAATTAGTTTTGCTATTATGGTGTTTTTTAACACGAAAGTGTTTTATGCCGGGGTCCACCACGGCTCCTCTGACGTATTTCCGTCACGGATATGACGTTGTAAAATATAAACTAACATAATGAGATCAAATAAAAACTAGAAGAAAAACTTCCGTCGCCGGGCGTCAAACCTACGACCTCTCGCTCCGTAGCGTGCGGCGCGAAACCACTCGGCTACGGGAGCGTACGTTCCTGAGCTTGCTAACGGCAAGCTATTTATACACACCATATACCTTTGGCGGTCCTCAGAGCTCCTCGACTTCAGCGCGTTTTCGTCATCGCTAGCGAGATGGCGCGAAGGTGTCACGGAGCGCGCGCTCTAAAGGTCGTCGCGCCTCTCGCTGGGATGAGCGTGCGCCTCCACGGGGTGTGGTCGCTCGTGAGCGCGCCCTTATCTCCTGATCGGGGCATTCGGGCGCTTCGCACGCCTTCTGCTTCCACCGCAAGTTTGCTTTGAGGTTACAGTGGTTAAAGAGTGCACGAAGGTCGCTTCGTTCGCCGCAGCGGCCGCGTTTACGAATGGAGCGCGCCGCTTACACACAAAGTAATAATTGTGGCAGTTGTTCGCGCTCGTCCTGTGTATGCTTGTGCGTTCGTTTCGTACGTCTTTGTTTGTGTTAGAGCAGCGCGCTTTAAATATCGAGCTGTGACAGTTAGTCCGCGCTCGTCTTGTGTATGCTCATTTCGTGCGTCCTTTCTGCTTGAGGTGCGCGCTGCATGTTTCGAGCTACTTGCCGTTCTTCACGTCACATTACAATTTGTTGCTGCAGCATTCATTTCATCGCCCTTTTGGCGAAACAATGCACAATAAGCGCTCAATTACTTATGTGAATACACGTTTCACTTTCGTGTTATACCGATTCCTTTGACGGAGGGATCAGCCATGTTTTTAAATGCGAAGCATTTCTTAGCGAACTTAGGCGACTTTGAGCGTATCTATCTATCTAGCTATCTATAAAACTTCAATAAAACTTGCCGCCTACGACTTTGTGCTCTCCTGGCCGTATCGTTTATGGGATTTATACCAAATTTGGTATGGCATAACATGACTGTATGAAGAACATAAATGGCTGGTCATATCATGAAAATCATGACTAACTTGTCATGAAAAGTATGGTTTACTGCCACGCTCATGGCGCGCTCGCGGCCGCTTCGTTAGCTTGACATACACCAAATTTGGGATTGAGTGACATGGCTATATGACGAACATAAATGACAAGTGGTAATATGAAAATTATGACTTCATGAGCGACATGAATTGCATTCCACGCTCATAGCGCGCTCGCGGCCGTTTCGTTAGCTTGATATACACCAAATTTGGTATTGAGTGACATGACTCTATGACGAACATAAATGACAAGTGGTAATATGGAAATCATGACTTGTCATGTGCGACATGACTTGCAGGCCACGCTCATGGCGTGCTCGCGGCCGTTTCGCTAGCTTGATATGTACCAAATTTGGTATATCGCGACGTGACTGTATGACGAACATAAATGACAAGCCGTAATATGGAAATCATGACATGTCATGAGCGACATGACTTGTATGCCACGCTCATGGCGCGCTCGCGGCCGTTTCGTTAGCTTGAGATACACCAAATTTCGTATTTAGTGACATGACTGTATGGCGAACATAAATGACAAGTGGTTAATATGGAAATCATGACTTCATGAGCGACATGACTTGTATTCCACGCTCATGGCGCGCTTGCGGCCGTTTCGTTAGCTTGATATACACCAAATTTGGTATTGAGTGACATGACTGTATGACGAACATAAATGACAAGTGGTAATATGGAAATCATGACTTGTCATGCGTGACATGACTTGTATGCCACGCTCATGGCGTGCTCGCGGTCGTTTCGTTAGCTTGATATACAGCAAATTTGGTATTGAGTGGACATGACTATATAACGAACATAAGTGGCAGGTGGTAACATGAAAATCTTGGCATGCATGTCATCTACAATGCCATTTACATGCCACGCTCATGGTGCGCTTGCGTCCAGTTCGCTAGCTTCACATACACCAAAATTGGTATATCGTGACGTGACTGTATGACGAACACAAAAGACAAGTCGTAACATGTAAAACATGACATGCAAATTATGTAAAGCATGCTTTGCTCCTTCCTGGCTACTTCGCATTACATCGATTCCCACAGTGCGTGGGATCTGCCGGCTTTTTTCTACGTGCCAGCTCAACAAATTTTCTTGAGGACGTATTTTCTCTTTGTAAAGATTGTTGCTGTCACACTACGCATCTATCACTTTTGTTTAGGCTAGCAGTTCTCGTCGATAGCAAACGAATATCAGCATTGGACTGAGTTTTGCGCAAAGACTGGACTGCCTTTTCGCAGGGGCACCCACGAAAGCAGTTGTGTTCCCTCGAATTGTTCAAGAAAGAAGCGATACTGGTGAGCTGGCGGTAGCCATAAGTCCCGGCCGTACACTGACTTTAACCAAAGCGTCTGTACTGCACGAAAAATTGGAAGTGACGATATTTGAAAGAGACAAGGAGGTTGTTCACTACGTGAGTAATTTGTTCTAAATATTGAAGCGTTTTGCGGAGCACTACAATAGTAATGGCATAAAATTCTTGTCAAAATCTAGCCCATTACTATGATAACTTAGCGGTAATGGTGTAGCGCTGCGAACCAAAAGGACACGGCTTTCATTCCCGCCTGCGGCAGCTGCATTTGGATGAGGGCGATATGCAAAAACACCCATGTACTTAGATTTATGGCAACGTTAAATAAACTGGTTCAGGGTGTCAAACTTTGCCCTGAGACCTCCAATTTGGTCACCCTATAGCTATATTGTGAATGTAGCACGTAAAACACAACAACTTATTACTGAAGCCAGACACTCGACTTTTGAATGATAACTTTTCTTTTGTGGAACAAAGCTGCAATTTTCGTTTACTAACCCGTGGTGCATGAACCAAAATTAGAAGTTGCTCCATCAAAGTCCTTAAGAAGGGCACGTTGTTTGAATGACTGAATCGATAGCTGCTTATTGTAAATGTGAAAGAACAACCTTTTATAAGGCAAGCTATCATTAGTTGTCATTATGAATAATTTACTGCATGCGCTCTTCGGCTTAGATATGTACAGATGAAAATGAGCTAACATCACTGTCATAAACTTGTTAAAAAGGGCTTACTGGAGGAAATTTAATTTACGAGCTCATTTCAAAACAAGTAGGTAAACTGCACTAACTTGCTGAGGAATAAACAATCTCAATAATTAGCTGGTTCTGGCGAAATATCAAGTTAAAGAAAACTTTAGTGGCTGTTGTGGCAAACATGGCAATGCCGCCCTTAGTATGTGGTCTGCCGCACTTCTTCGGTTTGTCCTTGTGAAAGATTTTCCAATCAATTGTCTGCAGATGAATGGTTCAAGACTTGAAGAAGGTCTCTATCATGATCCCGAGGCACGCTCTGCTGTCTTCCTCACGCGCGCGCCGAGGCTTACTCTCGTACGTACAGCTGTCGTTACAATGCCATATACAGTCGAAAGCGCAAACTGTTGAATCTAAAAGAAAGCAAACCTAAACGAAGCGTGGTTATTCCTACATATAAAATATTTTGCTGAGAAGAAGAACACAGAAGAGGCATAATAGCTGATCATCCATTGATGTTTTTTGGCAATAGCGTATCAGACCCATGCATAAACTGAATTCAGAGAGGCTGCCGCTGCGTGAAAAATAACTGGGACCTACATTGCTCGAGCTACGTCGTCATCGTGATTTATTTTTTATGTTTCGTGCCTTAATTCTCGATGACTACCACACGGGCTTAAGTTATTCAACCCACTACATTCTGAATATAAGAAATCTACCAAATGGCAGCGTTTTCTGACCATGCTTAAAAAGTTTTGCACGATCTCTTTGAGCAAATAAATGGTGTCCTTCTCAGGTCACAGATGCTTGCCATAGTTTAATGCAATTTGCATTTGGGATCGTGTATAATAAACCGATTTTTTATCGATAGGCGCATTGCGATCCCTTGGTCAAGTATTTTATCTATACAACAAAACATTTCGACATAACTGTACTAAATGAAGCCTACCAATTACGCAATTTAGTGCACGGTGAGAATGGCGTTTGACTATTTTGTGCTTTCCCAACTCGCGATAGACATACAGTGGTTATTTTATGTCTGAGACAATAATTAAAACCATTTTCTTTCTCCTGATGTCAAGAGTGGAATACTCAGTCCTACAGAGCGTATAGAGCCTTCAGCCCTCAACATATTCGGTGAAGGAGGTGCAATGAGCCACGATATCCTACCTCTTGAAGCGAGTAATGCTAATGCTGAATATGAAGGTTAGTCTTGCCTTCGTTTCCTCGTCTTTAATTTTCACCGTGAAATCATATGTTGTTAGCGAAGCTACTGGGGCACATGTCGTCAAAATCGCCATTATAGTAAAAATATTTTTCCTGTGTCCATAATCTTGTTGCGTGAGCTTAAATGTCAGTAACGAAAAATTCGCAAACACCTGGTGTTGCCACAGCCGACGTTTCGACAGGCGTATAATAAAAGTCCGCTCGTCGAAATGTCGGCTCCAGTGGCAACCCGTGTTTACGAATTTTTCGCCTCTTCAACGATCTTCCCCTGAACTTATGCCTTTTTAAGTATCAGTAAGGTGAGCAACTTTCTTTTTGAGCACTGATTAATCACTGCCACCGCTTGTTTGACACTGTTAAGCAAGAATACTGAGGTTAACATAACGATGAGTGCTTTTGCCAAGGTGCCAATATTGGACAGCGAGATGGAGAGTAACGCTATTATAGCTGCGAAATAAAAGGGAGCTCTCAGTTGTAGTTCTGCATGGGCGTAGTCATAAGTACGGTGCGAGACAAGGCATGTTGAATATCCACTTATCTGAACTTTACTGCAGATAAGCACGACACAACTTTATTATATTTTATTTCGCAAGTTGTCCAAAGCGTCTTATACGCACACTATCTTTCGCCAATGCTCGATTAAAGTATCTGTCTACAAGAAAAATCTTCTTTGTAGCTGCCCTTGTTTTTCCCAAAATGCATAGTGAAAAAAAAACAGCCAGAACACGAATACTTTCTGACTAAATTCACTGCTGAGATATCAGTTCCCCACCACATGGTTCTCAAGTCTGGTATTCAAATACAACACATGGTGTGCATGTATTGTTTTGTCTGCATTTAACACAGCACATTTCCCCCCCCTCAATGCCTCAGCACAATTGGAGCAAAATTTGCGTTGCAGGCCTAGCTGTTTCCAAACATAAAGCTCAGACCACTTTATCACCCCTCTTTTCAATGTTCAACAGTTGTTGATCCTTCGGGAGACACCGACAATGACGTCTCGGAGGAACATTTAAACGAAAAGCCAGAACCAAGATCTGGGGGAAGTCCATGTAAGTCCATAATCTGAATTGGAAATTTTACATAAATTCTCCTGCAGTCCATACCAACGGCAATGAGCGAACTAGACAATAACTCATTGCAAACAGTAAAGGCCAGTTATGACGCTTTCTTTTTGCAGTTCCCTATACTTCAAAGGAGCGCGTATTGTATTGCCATAGACAATGGCTCAAAGAATGTGACAAATAAAAAATGATCATGAGAAAAAGTTGATCTTTCTCTTTGTGCCTTCAAAAGACAGAGAAAGAAGAGAGCTAACAGAGCTAGAAACAATCTGAGACGCTGAGTTTATTATATTAAAGTGCCCTGTAAAATAAAAATTTTTTATCGCCATAATAATTTAGAAAAAGCCAAAAAATATACAACAGACCTAAGGCGTTTGTCCAATTAAACGTTATACGTAACTTTCTTAATACGTTCAACTAAATTCAATGCAGCGCAAGCGATAATGCATGCAAGTTATGCCATGTATACAACGCAAGGTATATGATTTGAGTGAAAGAAAACGTTCGTGGTGGCGCGGACTATGCTAAGTAACAATAATTTAATGACTACAGTTGTCCTTACCGCCTGCAAATGATACTCGCAATGTCATGTAAAATGTGTGCTCGGGTACCCAAAGGTATCTTGAAATCGGGTATTGTTCTTGCCCGTATTCATGCCAGTATTGACCTTTCATGATATAGTTAGACATGCAAACAGCAGTTCATGTGGATGCATAATGTGAGACGCGCACATAGAAATGTCACTAGGTTAAATGCGTTGTGTCTGCTCTGATGAGTTGGATGATGTGTCTTTCACACCCACGGCGGCTGAAATTAGACGGGCCCGAAATGCAAGAGCACCCGTGTGCTTAGATTTAGGTGTAGGTGGAGGAGCACCAGCTGGTCAAAATTAGTTCGGATTCGTCCAGTATGGTTTCTTTCATAATAAAATAGACGTTTCAGGGCGTAACACACCATAACTATGTACAATAGGGGCCCACAACAAGTGGCCCATACTTAATGATACAGAAATCGATATACGTAGCCCGAGTTCTCACCTGCATCTATTCAAAATTTTATGCGTAGCACCTTCTGCTTGCAAATTCAGCACAGAGAGGCACTATTTCACTCACTCATCGGTGTTATTAATAGTAGTTGATACTCTATAAGCCAAAGCATTCGATAGCGCACAGTTAGTACCTACGAAGGCAGTAACCCAGGTAAACAAAAGTAACTAATCGGTTAATTTCCATGGTACATACCGTAATATGTTTTCGTGCTTTCCGACAAGGCCACATTATTTCTGCAGGTTTCATTCCTGATATATTATTTTATCAAGCTGAACAGATCTTCGTTCCTTAGCACACAATTTTCTCGATCAAAGTTAGAGCCAATACAGAAAAAGAAACATACAGCTAAAAGTGCCAATCGGTCCTAATGAAACTTTGCATTGGTATTTTTTTTTCGACACAACGTTGTAACGTTTTATCTTTCTCATTTTCTTGCTCCCTGACTTGTTATTACAGACGCTGTAAATGCCACCTGCGAAACGTGCATTGCTGTTGATTCGACCATCTGGGAGGCCTTCGAAAGTAAAAAGAAAAAACTCGCGCGATACTTTGCTGTTCTCGTGGCATTTGTGAGTTTTCCTAATTCGCGAAAAATATTAAGGGATTATACTTGACCCATTAAAAGTTTTAGATAGCTACTTTTTGTGCATGCTTCAACAACTCTTTATCAATGTGATAAAAGAAGCGAAATGAGGGCTACATTGACTTAGCCTACATCAGTTCATACCATGTGATGTTTAACCGCATGTATTGCGATTGATGTAATTGGCTTTATAAACTATCGCTGCATATTTGCCTGGGGATTCTTGGTGGGCGTGTGAGTGTTTCCATGGTTAAAGGAAGTGTCAAGTTCTCATGTAACGCACGAATACACCTAGGAAAGTCAGCAACGAAAGACGGAGCTCTTAGCACTAAGGTTGGAAAAAGTAAAATTACAACCACGTTTTATTATTTCACACAGAGACCTTGACACGCGTATGTCTCACTAAATGCATAAATATTAATGAATGCTACAAGACATAACCTTGTTCTCGTTTACGATAGCCATGAATAAAAACCAAGCGAAACCATTTCTTTCTCTCTCTATAGGTGAACATTAAGTTTATGACCTTACAGTCCGATATAATACAGCTCCAGATCTTAGTCACCCGAATCATGATTTTCACGGTAAGCAACCTTTGGAAGCTGTCGACATGCCTGCATGACGTAATTAACGCAATGTATGCAAAAGACGGCATGCGTGGTTATATTTTCAGGATATTTTATTTTATTTTAATAATACTGTCAACCCTCTGTTGAGTGTTCTTACAGGGAGGGTACAAATAAATACAAACAAACCAAACATACAGGTATATCAAGTGGTAGCGTAATCATTTAAATACATGTCCAACAATTTTTCAAATTGGCAAATATACCTTGCATTTACCACAAAGCCTGGCAACGCATTCCAAAGTTTAACTACAGCTGGGAAAAAAAGAATAACGAAACACATTCCTGCGAGCAAAGTACGGTAGTAAAACACAGTTATGATTACCACGACTGCTTCGTTTCCCTGACAGTTTCAAGCACTCATCTTTGATAATTTTTTAGTGTACATGCAGTATCCTAAAGAAAAAAACTTTCAACCGTTTTTTTTTTTTGCTTTTGTGCTTCTAGTGGTTCCAGCTCACATGACTCTAACATCTGCTTGACTGAGTCTAACCGGCGGCAATTTGTGCATATAAAGCGGACGGCGCGGCCTTGAACTTTTTCTAATTTTGTTTTCAGGCTGTCCTGATGAGCGATGCACACGACCGAGGCATATTAAGGCGAAAGCCTTTAATGTCTCATGCTCACGTCCGTCCGGTAGTCCGTCAGGCGTCCGGTGTCCGTCCGTCCGTCCGTCTGTTCGTCCGTCCGACCGTCCGTCCGTCCGTCCGTCCGGTGTCCGTCCGTGCGTCCGTCTGTCCGTCCGTCCGTCTGTTCCGTCTGTCCGTCCGTCCATCCGTCTGGTGTCCGTCCGTCCGTCCGTCCGTCCGTCCGTCTGTCCATCCGTCCGTCCAGTGTCCGCCCGTCCGTCCGTCCGTTTAGTGTCCGTCCGTCTGTCGGTCCGGTGTCCGTCCGTCCGTCCGTCCGTCCGTCCGTCCGTCCGTCCGTCCGTCTGTCTTTCTGTCCGTCCGTTCGTCCCTCCCTCCGTCCGTCTGTCCGTCCGTCCGTCCGTCCGTTCGTCTGTCCGTCCGTCCGTCCGTCCGTCCGTCCGTCCGTCCGTCCGTCCGTCCGTCCGTCCGTCCGTCCGTCCGTCCGTCCGTCTGTCCGTCCGTCCGTTCATGTCCGTCCGTCCCGTCCATCCGAGCTCTGGCACGGAGCCAGGTGGCCGCCGAGATGCGCAAACGGACGCCGGTCGCGTCGGACTCTACAGCGCTCGCTCTTTGCTTGCGTAGCTTCGCTGTGCCCAGCGTTTGCAATCATTCTGACCGACGCCGTCTCAATGGACACAGGCGTTCACGGAATACACCTTCGAATTTACAAAGGGCCCGTCAATTTAAGCGCTGGAACGCTATGGCGTTTTCACAATGCACAAAGCGCGAGAAAATACTAACGCATGCGAACGGAAGAAGATTAGTCTCGCGTCTCGCTGCGACTCGCGGTAAAAAATTAAAAAAGAAAACACGCACACATTTGCTTTGTGTGTTATCCCACTGAGAGTGTAAAAGTAAAAAAAAGGCATGGCATAGTCAGTGGAACGGCCACACGCTTTCGCCGAACACACTTTAGAATGTACAAAGTGTCCTTCAATTTTTTTAATAGACCCGAAAGTTCGTGAAACGTCAATTGTGGTTGCAGTGCTAGCTATCCAATTTTAAAAAATATTATATATGTACTCCTATGATACAGCCGTCACATTGGGTTAACGTTAATTGTAGTTAAGCGTCATCCACTGAAGTTGATTAATGTAGCAGTGTCCAGAGCTACCATCCTCTCGAGCACAAGCGCTACATATCAGCTTACCTCTTCTGGTGTTTCTAATACCCATGTTACTGTTGGCATCATTACACAACTGTAAACAACTGGTTTTATAAAACATATGCGACTGTTCAACATATGTCTCTGCGTACAACATTTGTATATATCTTTATCGTCATTTCCTACCATTTCGCTCAATAAAAAAATTACAACAAAGTCACCTTCCCTCCGCATGCTTCGCATAAGATAGTTTCCGAAGGTACATGGGAGCTACCGAATTTTAAGGCGAAAGCCTTTAATGTCTCATGCTCACGTCCGTCCGGTTGTCCGTCCGGCGTCCGTCCGTCCGTCCGGTGTCCGTCGAACGTCCGTCCGTCCACACCCCCCACTGCGCATGCGCAAACCCATTAAAAAAATAAAAATAAAAACCTCCTCTTACCTCTCTCTCCTCTAGGCATCCCTCCCCGCGGAGGCCACAGCCTCACTGTGCTTGCGCGTCCCCTCCCTCTCTCCCCCTCCTACCCCCCTCTCTCCCCTTCTACGCTCCCCCCTCTCTCCTCTAGGCATCCCTCTCCACGGCGTCCACACCCCAACTGCGCATGCGCGTCTTCCCCTCTCTCGCCTCGCGACGCCGACGCAGGCAGCGTCTGCTAGCGAGTTTCTTGGTTGAAAAAATCGACTGCTCGCGCTGCACAACCGTTCACTCGCCACCCCGTATATATGGCAATGAATCTTGACCTGCAAGGTAGTGCCGGTGGGAGATTTCTCCTGTGCGTTGTCGAACAATAGAAAATTCGCAGCGTGCGGGTTAACTAAAAGCGGACTGCGGGATCTCTGTGTCCAGTCCGAGTCTTCTGTCTCTCATTGCCCATTAGCAGCGATTGGCATGTTCCAGCAGGAAAACACCGGTCCATCACTGCGTGCTTTGCGCCCCCCAGGTTTCTCTCCTGTGCAACGCTGCGATGAGCGCCAGCGTCAACGCCGCCGCCAGTGTAAGCGTTAGCGCCCGCTGCTTCGCATCTAAACATGGTTCGCTTTAGCGGGAGATGGTGTAATCTTTAAGGCGAAAGCCTTTAATGTCTCATGCTCAAGTCCGTCCGGTGTCCGTCCTACGTCCGTCCGGCGTCTGTCCGGCGTCCGTCCGTCCGTCCGGTGTCCGTCCGTCCATCCGAGCTCTGGCACGGAGCCAGGTGGCCGCCGGGATGCGCAGACGGACGCCGGTCGCGTCGGACTCTATAGCGCTCGCGCTTTGCTTGCGTAGCGTCGCTCTGCCCAGAGCTTGCAATCATTCTGACCGACGCTGTCTCAATGGACCCAGGCGTCCACGGAATACACTTTCCAATTCACCAAGGGTCCGTCAATTTAAGAGCTGGAACGCGGATGGCGTTTGCACGATGCGCAAAGCGCGAGAAAATACTAACGCATTCGAAAGGTGGAAGATTAGTCTCGCGTCTAGCTGCGATTCGCGGTAAAAAAAATTAAAAAAGAAAACGCACACATTCGCTTTGTGTGTTATCCCATTAAGAGTGTAAAAGAAAAAAAGACATGGCATAATCAGTGGAATGGCCACACGCTTTCGCCGAACACACTTTGGAAATGTACAAAGTGTCCTTCAATTTTTTTTCATGAGGCACTTGATCAAAAGCCTTTGCAAAATCTATACAAATGACGTCAATCTGTTGCTTCTCATCTAAGGCTGCCGCAAAATCATGAACAGCTTCGATTAAATGTGTAAGGGTGGATAGTCCAGCTCGGAAGCCATGCTGGGATGAGTATAATAAAGTGTTCTGTTCGAGGAATTGTAAAATGTGTTTTGCGATTATGTGCTCCAAAACTTTACAACTGATACATGTGAGTGAAATGGGGCGGTAATTGTTTAGAAGTCTGCGATCACCTCCTTTGTATACCGGTATAACAACTGCCCTGCGCCAGTCCGAGGGTAAGGAATGCGTTTTTAACGATTTCTCAGATATCACCGTTTGGCAATAGGATCTCCATTCAGCATAGCGCTTCACGAATTCTGGACAGATCTCGTCTCTCGTCAGGCTCACTAGATTTTTTCGCATCTAGGTTCAGGAGGAGTTCAAGCGCTCCTTCCCGTTTGATTACCATTTCTTCCATTGGATAACGTATAAGATACTCTAAGTGCTCACCCACATTAGTGTTTGTATTGTTAGTAAACACAGACTGGAGAAAGTAATTAAGATGTTCAGCAATGTCAGCTGTCTTTGTTAGCATTCCTGTATCTTTTTCGATTTCTTCAGTTTCACCTTTTCTACTGCTGAGGTACCTCCAGGATTTTTGTGGGGAATTTTTTAAGAATCTGGTCAGTGTTTTGTCAAAGAACTGCTTTTTGTTTAGTGTCAGAGTACGCCTCAATTCTGAGCGAAGTCTGGATATTTCCTCAGAGCCCTTTTTCATTTTGCGAAGCCGCTTTAGCTTTCTTTTTGTATGAATAATACCGCGGTTAATCCAAGGTCAGCGTTGTTTGGATTGTTTCACACGTGATGGCACATATCGGCCCACGCAATGGTTTACTATAACCTTAAATTCATTCCACAACTCATCTACTGTTTTTTCGCTTGCGTGGTGCTCGAAGAGGCCAAACGAGAATTCCAAGAGATCTACAACTGCAGTGTGATCAGCAATTTTGTAGTCTTTTATCCTTATTGTAACAGGGCTTCTCCTGCGGGGCATTATGCCAGCAGTCACATTCACTACAATCATTTTTTGGTCAGAAATAACATCCGCAATTGAAAACGAATGATCCTCTACATTGTTGGATGGGAACACTAGATCTAATAATGACTGTGACGTGGAAGTTATTCTTGCATTTTCATGAATGATTTGATTTAGATTAAAAGAAAACATTATATCTTATAATTTATCGGCGCTAGGCGTTTCAACGCCATTGTAAACCAGGTGCTGCCAATTTATGTGCGGCAAATTGAAGTCGCCAGCCATAATTAGGCGTGTGTTCCTATGTACATTGGTGCATAAGAATGTGTTTATTCGGTCGAGAAAATCACAGGAAGTCGAGGGTGGGCGATACATAGCGCCAACTAGATAAGCAGCATTTCCAAAAGTAATCCTACACGAAGCTGCTTCGGGGATGTCACAGTCTATTATGGTGACATGAACAGATTTTTTTAATATTATACACACTCCTCCGCCACGTGAATCGTGGTCCTTCCTGAACATTTTATATCCAGAGGAAGTTATTATGTCAGTATGTATGCCACAAAGCATCCAATTTCCTGTTATCAAGACCACATGAGGACTTTGTGAAAGCAGCAAATATTCCAGATCAGTAGTCTTGTTAACAATGCTGCGTGCATCTAGAACAAGAAAACATAGCTATGACGTCAGAGACGATGTGGGTGTTAGTCTCGAACTTGTTGAATCATCTGAGTCTGGCGGGCGGTGCACCGCATGAGCCTTTTTCTGCTTTGCTTTACCTAATCTACTTTCTTCAATCGTACACGGTATGCGCTTATCTTGGGTGAGGTCCCAGGTGTACGTTTTGCCTTTTACTTGAAGTTTATCGTAAGCGATGAGCTAGCGTTTCTTATCGTAACTTACCCTTTTTTAAAACAAAATGGTAGTTACACGAGAACAAGGCATTGTTAGAGCTGTCCGAATTTGGTTTAGTCTGGATTGGTTTGGTTTGGTGTACTCAAGCCAAAAATTCATACAAAATTCCCTTGGGGGGACGCGACTAAAGGCTTAGCGTTTGCCTGACTGGCTCGCGTTGCACTGACTGAGTTATGTACTAAGTAACATAGCTTTATGGTTGCATTCACCCATTCTCCGTAGGTTTCAAGGGAATTAATTATTCTATAACTTCTAGCTTGCCATGTCTGAGTGGTTGTCAGTGATGAAACCCGTTATCAGAGCTCAAGTGCATGCCATGGAGCACGAGTCATGTCTGCCGAAGTGGAGTTGAAACAGCTTGTTGGCTTTACCTTGTAATCCCAAGCGTTCCTTTATGGATTCGCCATTTTTTTATGTCACACCAGTTTAATCTTCTGGTTAAATCAGTCGTTAAACATGTGATACTCGGGCATTTCTATGGAGTGTTGGCTGTGTGAACCTTAATAACTTGGAGTGATCACCAAATATTGTACCAGTTTTCGGACCTTTATTGAGAAGGTATGGTTCAAAAAGTGCTCAAGCGCTGTTGGCATTATAAAAAATAAAGAATATTTTAAATGTTTTTGACAGTTTTGCCGAGAAATGAGATGATGGATTCTCAATTTTTTTTATTCTGATATGCTTGCATTTACAACGTTCCCGCTATATTCCTCAGCGTTAAATATTTTCATTTACTTCCTCTTATCACCCTGTCTTTAGCTAAGAGTCGGGGAATCAGGGTGTCGTTAAATCATCGAATATCAGTGGCCATTTCAGAGTGGCACAAAAGTTAGTCAACTAGTCACGGTTATAAATAATTTCATTATTATGTAAGTGTGTGAAAAAACAGTGTTTTGATTTATCATTAATTGAAATAAAACGAAAGAGAGCAAGGCATACAAGGACAGGCGCTACAAAATATGCTGATTATGAAAGCTTCGATCATGAATCCTACTTACAATCAATATAACGAGATTTCTTGGGGATTTATTAGCTCCACGGTGGTTAGCGAGAAATTCACGGGGCTAGAAATAAGTTCATATGCCTTAGCATTAATGTATCCTCATATATTCATGCTCTTATATCTTAGCATTACTGTCATCGTGTATCCTGAGCATTACCTGCACCGGATACGCAATTAAACCTTAATCTGCAACTACCCCCCATGCTACACTGAAAGTAACCAGGCGGTCTTATGTCGCGGTGTGTCATCACAATACAGCCTCTCCCGCAACCTGTAACAACATGAACAAAGTTATATAGGACATCTAAAAAGGTAATACAGCGCGTGCACATCGCAATCGTTTTGCGCCCTCCTCCGGAGATTGGTTCAAGAGGCCACAGGCGGAATTTGTTCTATTTAATGGCATTTTTCAATGCACTGTACTCACCCAGATGCAGTTGAACAGTGGTTATACTATACATTCAAGGAGTAATACGATTCTGCCGTCTTTTACCCGCCTCAGAAAAAAGTCGACATTACTGCAGAATGTAGCCCAGCTTCGCTTACGGTAGAATTACTTATAAAAAAACAGTAATAGACTATGACCGACAGAGAAATAGCTTGTTCTTTGCATTCACCTTTGTTTTTATACTTCCTTTTCTTGCAGACACCAACGGAAACTTTTGTCCGTACATGGAATGGTAATGACAGCATCCTCCTTGACAGCACATTAACTGCATTCACTACCTTCACAAGAAATAACAACTTTACAAATGACGATATCATTGTATTAGTTACAAGGTAAGAGAGCCGCCTCATCGATTTTGCCGAAATTATGGGGACTGAAGCGCAGCACAGACGTCTAAAAATGCAAGCTGGGGATGATAGCTATCGTACATAAACAGGAAGCTTCCTCCAGTACACAGTTTTTGAAGTTCAATATGGTACTGCCTTTGATATTTTACTTTACAGACTTGCTTATTTAACAATTAGTTATTGTTGGTCGGTTTCTACAAATATCCAGCTTAAGCAGACAACACCGTATTCGCTGCATGATGAGCACGTTTCAACGGAGCGGTTACATAGTACACGCATATTGCACGATCCAGTGTGTCATCGATTGCTATCGTTGCTACTTAATATTTTCTGCCGTTAAAGCGTCTTCCCGGTCAACTAACGACAACATGACCTCATACCCAAGCGACAAGATTAAACTAGGCACATAATGCCTAAATATAATAAATATTTGCCGTGAACTTTACATTCCAGGACTGCAACCTCGATACCGATTACAACAGTGTTGTATTCGCTCTATTGTGAAAGGTGTCAATGCAACAGCAAAAAATTACACACGAATTTCAAATACAATTTGAAATACCACTACACATTGTGCAGGGATTTTTAGTATTCTATACACCTAACAACACTCGACGCCTTCGACTGCACATACCAAATACGAAAGTGTGGTATTTCCTCGGACTTGAGTAACGACAACACCTGATCAAGGCAATAAAATATGAAGGGACATATTGTAACCTTAACTGAAGATCGGTGTTATCTGCGCGCCGTTATTTGGCATACGTAGGCGGTCACGCATATGTTAGTGTCGCGGCAATATTGATGTATATTTCATACAGCAGCACAAAGTGACAAGACAGATCACATGTTTTCTAGGCACCTTGGCAAAACTAAAGAGAGGAATGCCAAGTGCTGGTATGACATTTCTCTCGTCTTCATCATCTGCTTCATTGTGACGTTCATATGTCAGAGGCATTCTAGATTAATAAATTATTTGCACATCCTAAATACTTGGAAATAAGGATCCGAAACGTGCGTACAGAGATTATCAAGGACGACAAAGAAGATGTGGCAAGACTCACTTTGCGGGTTATACATTAGCAAAATATTTCTTTCTTCTCAAGGTGTCCGCACACAGAAAAATAGTCGACCAGATGCGCATGCGACCGCAACATGCGGTCTTAATGAAATGCGTGTGGTTCCTTACAATGCGCAGAAGTTCACCAAAACTATTTTTAAAAGTGACTGTTTACTTCTGAGTACATAAATTTTCTGAAAAATGAAAAAAATTATTCGCGCTTTTCGAGACCATTCTCCGAAGATCCTTTATTCCTTTATGTTGCAGGCGGGACTTAGCTGTAAAATCCGCCAATTCGACAAGTCCTCGAACTAATACTCTGGGTGAGTCCATAATATAATTTAAAAAAAAAATGAGAGTTCGTCCCTCATTCATAGAAATCGGCCACAATACGAAAGTGGAACGTAGCTTCTTTTTGAGCTTATTAGGGTGTTACCAGATATAGTTTGCACTCTGTGCACTGCTTTTCGGCCCACATGAAAGTCTTTTATAAGGATACACCCACGTTGACGCCGATAGCGCCATATATTCATCATGCTCAGGACTACATGTCATGTTGACGGTCATAAGAATTTTGTTAGGCGAAGTAATTCACGTAACAGATGGACACAAAGGATGGTAAATGCCGCAACCATGGATGCTTGCAAGCCGTACAGACGAAGTCGAAAGTGTCCTTAAATCACTTCGCGAATCCACGTTCCGCTGCCGCGCAAGGCACAGTATATATTTCTGGGTCGACAGCCGTCTTGCGGTTTCGCTCGGCGTGGAATCACGCTTGCGAGCGGCTTCGCCGAAGGCACGACCACCTTGGTCCATCTTGGAAGCGTCTGTCGCATCCCGATAGTACAGCTTCACGATTGGTGTGGAGACGGCTTGCAGAGCGCACCAGGTACGCGCAAAAGCGTACCTGGTACACAGCAGTTCTTCCAGCTGGCACGCACCTCACAGGCCCAAGGCTTATGCCATTCATATGTTATCTTACGTCATTCATATGCCGACCTCACTGCTCTTTTGCGGAGCTCAACACAGCAGGATTGCTATTTCGTGCTCTTGCTTTTCCGAAACGTTAAGCGCCGTGAACTGAGCTACTGCACTCAGACACGTACTTACGCGCGGCACTAACTGCTAGCGCTCGTTAGCGTCATGACGCAGTCTTCGATAGTACAGCCCTTGAGAGCAATGGCTCTGCAATGGCAGTACCATTAATATATCAAAAGCGCGGAACAAGTATATACAGCTTTCGTTCGTGCAAGAAACATGCATGCGGTGCGGGTATAATGGCAGCTACAGTGCGTTCAGATGTAGAGCCACCGACAAGTCACATTAGAATATTACGAGATGGTTAGCACTACTTCATGTACACCAGTCTTTTGAGCACCTGTTGGGTCTCTTGACACTCTTCCGCGAAGTTTGTGATCATTTCACCAAAATACTCACAAATAGGTCGTTCATTACGATGGGCATGGCAAACTGCCATATGTCTTTTTTTCCTTTACTGTGAAATCCAAGCCACATTTCAACATTGCAAGCCACGCAGTCTTCATCTTGGTACAACGGTCAAAACCGTTTCCATGTTTCAGTGACCTGGCACTGCCTGCAGTAAGGAAGAGAGCGGCGAACGGGGGAGGGGGGTCCTTGTTGCTTAGAGCATCGGGCCGCTATTCCGATGACCGGATGTTGAAAGTTTGATTTATCGGTGGGAACAAATTTTTTCTTCTCTCTTTGTGTTGTGTTCAAGTGTTCTACACTGGCGTAATTTCCGCTACGGAAACGACACTAGTCCCCTCTTGCATGGTGGAGCCCGGCACAAAACAAGTGGAACTGGATACAGTGAGGGCGGCTGTAACTTTAAAGGGGCCTTGCAACACTTTTCCAAGTAACCATGGAATGTCTTCACTGAAGGAGTTTGTTGCCTCCCGAATCGACCACCGCAAAAAATTTTAGAATCCGTCAAGAACGAGCGGAGTAAGAGATTTGTCGCACGCTGTAATTTCTTTATCTCTTCCCTTGTCCCGAAGAGCGCACTGGAAGCTAAGCAGGCAGGGATGGCATGGGGAGAAGCTACGTCCACGCGCTTCATGACCTTGAGCACTTTTTGTTTCTTCGAACGCGAGGCTCACTTTCAGAGTGATCGCTTGCGCGCTCTAGAGAGCCTTCATTTGCGCGCCTCCGTGGTAGACGGAGGCACGGAGGCGCGCACGTGAAGGCTACCTATAGCGCGCGCGGGCACGTGGCGGGCTGCCGAGGTGACCACGATAACTAGCTCGCAATGCATAAGTGAGCCAATGGCGCTGTCGTTTGGGTATAAGGCATCATTTGTAGAAAAATGAGGGAATGATTGCTAGCTGACTTTGAGAATTAATTGTGAAGTTCAGGTCGCGTGTTGCGCTTTAATGTTTGGCAGGCATGTTCTCAGGAGCCTCGAGTACCGATCGGCAGCGTTTCCCCACCATGCTGCAAAAGTTTTGCAGGGCCCCTTTAACACCCGTTTGTTCCTCGACCCACTATACTCTCTCCTTGTCCCTTAAGTAGCAAACAACTTGACTTACCCAGTGGCTTGTAAATACATATAGCGGGTGAGGCGTTAGTGCTCACCGCATCCTCCGCAGGTTTGCCTGCATCTGCGTTAAGTGGAAACGAGGCCTCGAGCAGCAATATGAATAGCCTGGGAAGAAAGGAGACGGGCATTTCTTGTCGAGTGGCCGTGGGTCGAACGGGCCCCATGACGTCGTGGTGCCGCGAAGATGCTCCTGTTATGCGTGTTCGCAGGAGCCTCGACTAACGATCGGCAGCTTTTTCTGACCATGCTGGACAAAGGGTTGCAGTGACCCTTTAACAAATGCGGCATAGTGAAGGGGAGACCATCACACACGTGGGGTGGCTGAACCGTACCTTACGTAGGCCGAAGTGATATGTGAAGTCCACTGACGCCTGAAAAATATTGCGTGAGGAACCCATGCTTATTTTAGTTATGGTAGAAAGATTGGCGAGTTGGAATCATTCGTATTTGGAAAACCAGCACGAAAACGACGGAGATACGGAGCCCTGCGTTCTTTTTTTTCTTTTGTCTCCGTTTTCGCGCTGGTTTTCCACTTATGTTGCGTGTGCTTGTGCCAAGTGGCGCAGGCAGACCAAACAGACACAGGAAATATTGCGCCGCCATACAAGTCGTATACCACACGTGTTATAACTGTTGCCCCGTCGCTAGAGTGCAGTAGTTTAAGCGACGGACCACCTCACCTTAGTGATCGTCAAAACGATTTTGTATACAAAAACGCTATCTTAGCTCATCTTCATTGAAAGTGTCACGTTTCTTTACAAAGTGGGATGTATGTTTCCTCTTATACATGTAATAAGTTTGTGTAACAAGTTGCTTAGCAATTTTTTTTGTTCCCCGAAATGGTGGCGATTTCAACGCTTTGAATTCGCAGGTCTTGCGTCAGTAAAAGGGGCCTGCGGTATTTTCAAGACAGCGATTGTGGAAGACAAGGCGCTAACATTCAGCAGCGTTCATACTACTGCGCACGAGATCGGGCACTTGTAAGTTCAGCACGAAGCCAGAAAACAATCTTTTTTATAAAGCCGTGTTCCGTTTCAGATCACTGAAAAAGTGTTTTTTCAGCAACTTCGCTTGAACACAATTACGCGCACAAAGAGTTGGTGTACTGGCTTTTATGCATAAAAAACAACATATGTATATTTCTAAGGCACATATCTCCACAATATGTCACCCTTACATTAAATGGCCTTATTCCGAAATCTTGCTTGCTAGAACCATTATGTGATTTTGTACGCACTGTCGAGTGAGACTGGGGTCCATTTTTAACTAACTTGACTTGCTAAGGTTAGTTAAAACTTGACTTATGTAACAAGTACCTTATGTACGTGCCCTAGTGTTCTTGTATTCGGCCCCCCATTTACACGCGTTTAGCGGGGTCAAAAGCAAACAGTGCTTGTGTATGTCGTTTCTTTCCTTTTGTTGTGGTGCGTCTTTACGTTTGCGCTGTAAATGTACATCTAGGAGTATGAACCAACTAGGCCCAAAAGAAGTTTTACTGAAATTCCTTTCTAGTGCAGTGGGTCCCTCTTTCTGCGTGTCTTCTCCGTGTGTTTCATCATCACAGCGCTTGTGTGTGTCGTTTCTTTCCTTTTGTTGTGGTCCGTCTTTACGTTTGCGCTGTAAATGTACATTTAGGATTATGAACCAACTAGGCCCAAAAGAAGTTTTACTGAAAGCAAACACGTGACCTCGCGTTCAACAGCGCAACCTTAATGTGTTTTGCTATAATCCACCTTATTTAAAATTTTCAATTAATGGCCTACTTTTTTGCTGGTTTCGAGCCTTTACACTTGTAAACCACGGTGTAACTAAGCCCACCGACGCACCTCGTTACGCCTCTTTTAACTCAACTCGATATATTTTAAAGACGATAGTCTTTCTTTGGATACTTCAACGCAAAAATTTTGGTCTGTCTGTCTGTCTGGCTGTCTATCTATCTGTCGGTCTGTCGCCCAATTCAGCTACTCGGCCCAAGTTTAACGACTTTCTGAACGCCCACCCATCTTGAACTGGTGTTTGCGTCCATACTTGTGAACATATTCGATCAAAAAAGCAAATACTACGCATACCTGAGGCGCAACATTAATATGTAAGTATCAGGTCGTGTGTTCTTTTATTATAAGATACATAGATACGTAATTCTAAAGACCCTAGTGTTTTTTAGGCTGCGCTGAAAATACGACGCTGTGCACGAACTGCGAAGCTTTGCACGAAAAAGCCCTGTGCCGACGATAAGGTGCTGCCGCTGGCAGTGGCCCTTGGTTCAGCACAAGCTCATGTTTTAAGGCGAAAGCCTTTAATGTCTCATGCTCACGTCCGTCCGGCGTCCGTCCGTCCACCCGTGTCCCTCCGTCCGTCCGTCCATCCGTGCCTGTCCATCCGTCCGTCCGTGTCCATCCGTTCGTCTGTCCGTCCATCCACCCGTGTACGTCCGTCCATCTGTGTCCATCCGTCCGTCCGTCCGTCCATCCGCGTGTCCGTCTGTCCGACCGTCCGTCCATGTCCGTCCGTCCGTCCGTCCGTCCGTCCGTCCGTCCGTCCGTCCGTTCGTCCATTCGTCCGTTCATCCGTTCATCCATCCGTCCGTCCGTCCGTCCGTGTGTCCGTCCATCCATCTGTCCGTGTCCGTCCGTCCATCCGTGTGTCCGTATGTCCGACCGTCCGTCGGTCTCCATCCGTCCTTTTCTGTCCGTCCGTCCGTCCACCCGTGTCAGTCCGTCCATCCGTCCGTGTTCGTCCGTCCATCTGTCCGTGTCCGTCCGTCCCTCCGTCCGTCCGTCCGTCCATGTGTCTCTCTGTACGTCCATGTGTCCCTCTGTACGTCCGTCAATTCGTGTCCGTCCATCCGTGCGTCCGACAAAACAAAAAGACATGGCATAGTCAGTCGAATGGCCACAAGCTTTCGCCGAACACACTTTGAAATGTACGAAGTGTCCTTCAATTTTTTCCATGGCGTCCTTATCTCGCGCAGCGCCTTCTCTATTTTATCAACGCCAGCCAGATGCGGCCAATTCCACGTAGAGTAGGCGCTGTCTGAGGCAAGGCAAAATATAGTAGTACGGCCGGCACAAGACTATCGTCTTCGACGACATTTGCAGCGAAGCACGCAGATACGCGGCCAATTTTTGTATTTTGTATTTCTTCCGGTAACTGTTCTTGGTTTAGGCAACATTGTAAGCAATGGCTCAGTCACGCGGCTTACCATGTTGCCGTACAGAAATACAGGGGAAAAGAAATTTCGATGTACGTCTGCTTCTTTTAGAGATGACAGCCGGCATTATTGAGATCAACAATCCACACAGCACGGTCCGACTTGTAAGTAATGATGATATGTCGTAATGATTGTTATAAAAACAGCACATGCCCAGTTACCCTATAAGCAGTTGATCAGGTTTGACTGGTTTATGAACAAATTCGACAACAGACCGTTTTCTGAAAAGAAGATTCTTGGATCATGGCTTTATGCGTCGCAGGCTAACACAGCGACGCGAGCACTGCTACTGTTTTTGAAATGTAGGCGTGCAATGAACAGGCGCACATGTTCACTGACGGTGCTTTCTTCCCTCCTCTTTTTTTATTTGAACCCCTTCATCCCTTCCCCCCCAGGCAGGGTAGCAAACCGGACGCGCGTCTGTTTGACCTCCCTGCCTTTCATTCCTCCTCCTCCGCCTTAACTGGTTGGTAAAAACCCTTATTGAGTTTCCTGCAGCTTGATGACGCGGGCGCAGGTCGCCTACGTCAGGAAATCCAGGTCATGCCTATAGTCCCGGGTTCGCGGACCTTCTGGGCTTGAGCCTTAAATATTTCCTTGGAAGATTAGTTAATGTTCAGTGGCAAATACCAAGTAACCTTACTTGTCTCGAAAGAAAAATTGTATATATAGAGACACAGATATTGAAAAGTGTGATATTAAACATAATCATTAAATATATCAACATTCCTGATCGCACTGAATCACTACTTGCTTTAGTCACTGTGTTATTACGTGCTTTGGTTTATAAATACATAAACCTTAACCTTAACGAAAATGTTAACGTTCTCCCTGCTCTTAATTTTATCTGATGCTTTTTATACCCCTCACACAACGACGAATTATTAACTTTGCCCATTTACTTTGCGCTGGCGGACGGAGCCCTTAAGAAAAGTAGTATGCAGAGAGTCCTGGGAGTCCTTGCTACTCAACGATGAGGAAAATGCTCAACGGCAAGTCATCGGTCTCGCCCTGACCGCCGCCACGTCCCAAGGGATCCCGGTCGACGGTTAGGGAGGATGAGTGTGGGTTTAGGCTGACGCCTCTACCCCGTCATCTATTTGACGGGTGCCAATAAAGTTACTTCTCTCTCTCTCTCTCTCTCAGGGAATTCCGCTTGTTTAGTTTTGCCAGTGAAGCATAACACGGAGCGGTATTCTTATATATGTTCTGTAGTCGTCATGAAACAAGAAATGGCACTGCTTCTTTTGAACTAAATGTGACCAACGGCTTGAAAAACTTTGCATCCGGTTGTGATCGGGACAATGTAGCAATCTTCCGACCACCCTTGTTTTATGTCAATGGTGTCAACTTTGATGTTCCTTTCTTTGGGAAAGGAGATTTTAGCGTGAAAGTCTACTTTGTTGTTCTTATATGTGCGATACTTAGAGAAGTGTTCTCAGAACTTTGCGGCAAAATGTCTGTTAATTAATTTTTGATGCTTTTCATAATTCCGTCGCGCGGCATGGAATACCAAGTGTCACATATTCCGACAAGGTCCTAACGTTTAAGGCAGCTAGTACTGAGATTCATATGCTAGATTCTACGGGACATACTAATTCGGGATTTCTGCGAGACGAGCCCAATAACGAGCCTAATGGCGCGATTCATGGGGCCAGGAATTTGGAAAATAAATGATACGGACGTATAAAGGCTGCCTCAGGAAAGCATTACGGAAAGGTTAGTAAAATGGCTGGGGCGGATGATGTTGACAGTTGCGCGTGGCGCGGACAGGAAGACGAAGAAAAAGTAAAGGGAAAAGGCTTGAGGTGCGGTTTTAGGACTGTTCTGTGTAAGCCATGTTTGAGACGGTATCACGCTGAGCGCCAGTAAACACTGCACAAAGATTTTCCCACAAAAGGCCTCTTTGTGTCTTTCTCGCGCGCGCACTGTTTATCATCAGACCTATTAACATACGATATATTTAATGCAGGCTGGGATCCTACCATGACGGCTCGGTAGTTTCCGGAAAGCAGCCACTTCAGGTGGACCCCAGCAGATGTCCTTCGCAAGAGAAGCACATTATGACACCGGTCGCGGGCACGGGAATGAAGTCAAACTTCTCAAATTGCAGTACCTTCCAATTTGTAGAGTTTGCGTTGTAAGTGATAATCTTAGAAATACCAACAGATGTCCTTCGCAAGAGAAGCACATTATGACACCGGTCGCGGGCACGGGAATGAAGTCAAACTTCTCAAATTGCAGTACCTTCCAATTTGTAGAGTTTGCGTTGTAAGTGATAATCTTAGAAATTATACGTCACAGTTGTAGTGCGAGCATCAAGTACTATATCTAATTGGCTCTGAAAAAGTAAATACGCAATCCCGGAACGGTTCACTTTGTACGAACTTGTTCTGTACTGGAGCCGCTTGTTCAATGACTTTTCTTTTACCGATGTGTAGTCATCATCGATGCCGTGTCGACAAATCATGTTTATGAGCCGGTAATGTGAGTTACACACCGTCATAATTGCGCATCTGATAAGTTTTATCAAGAGTGTTTATAACTGATTCCACAACAATTTCTTCAAAATTCTCAGTTTCGTTACATGACCCACTATAGAGGTTCACTAACCTCTATTGTGGGGCATGTATTCGCAGTATTGCGGAGCTCGGCCAAGTGCGTGGCACTATTTTTACCATTATAAGTACCCTTGAAACGGCGAAGTTGCTTGCGAAAACTCGAGTGCACACCTCCATTGGTGAACTACTACTAGGTACTTCATTACCTGAAGACTTCGATTGACTGGAGCTGCTGAGGAGGAATAATTGCAGCGAGCCGAAATACGCAAGCGGCAGGAGGTTTCTGCGCTAGAGTTATTAAAGTATGAAGCACTAATCATGTAGGTCGGCTCTAACTACGTCATTCAAAACTTTTTTAAATAACTGCCTCTAATGTTGCATACTCCAGACGCGTAAGACCAAGAAAGGCTTCTTTCAGATCTAGTTTGGCGCAAGCGTCTTCATTGTGCCTATGTTCAAAATGATTAGCGTATCATCCCGCTTCAGTAATCCTCCTTCAATTATTTTAACCCTTTCGCGACCGTTGACGACTATACTCGTCATCAACAAAGAATGGTCGCACGTGGAACCAGTGATGACTATTTTCGTTGTAGTTGAGTTTTTTGATACGGGATGGCCCCATTTTTCCATGTTTTTTCAACAGAATTTATGCCTTCTCCTCCACCTGTTTCTCGCCTTTCATTTCATTGCCGCCTTTGATACCGCGCACGCGGTATATTTTACGCAATTAGAAAAATAAAAAAAAGACGTTATTATTTGAAATAATCGCACCTTTTTATTCAGAAAGAAAAGCTATACAAAGTTAGGGAACAATTTTTTTCGGTCATTTCGGCACGTTTTTCATATTTTCTTTCAGTCGCGAACAGGTTAAAATGATTTGAAAACACTCATGCACTTAAATATATGCTGTGAAATGTTGATCTTTTTTTTAAAAAAGGTATGGTTGCAGGTACTGAGTATCTTGCATCGCATCGTGATTTTACCCGGTGTAAAGGTTTTTCACCTTGCGTAACATGATTTGCGCACTTATCCACTTAACATGGTGAGGTGGTACCCATTCATTAAGGTCTCTTGGCAAGTTGTGAGGGTTAAAGCAGTTGTCCTAAAAGTTCTGTTTTGGTGTTAGGACACTCTGCTGCAACTAGCCAGAATACAAAGTGTGCATGCTGGAATGTTTACAGACATTTACTCTGGGAGCCTACATATATCTGTTTTTAACTAATCAAACTTCTGTTTGCATAGTGTGGCCCCGTGACGTACTAGCACAAAACATAGCGGCTTGTTTTATTTATGTTTATTTTGGTGAATTCCTGTATTTTCAGCATTGTTTCACACTCTCTGTTGTCCCTCATAGGAGCTCAGTCGGACGATGTCTGACCATCACTAAGTCAAGGACAACAAGAAAAATTTATTATGACGACATTAATAAGACTCGACCCACACTTACCGAGTTATGTCAGCGTCGCTACAATACCCCAGACGCTGTATATAAAAAAGTAAGTACGAAAAAGAAAACTTTTGGAGATATTGTAAATAGCCATGGTGTGGTAGCACATTAACTGCACTTCTTAGCTTCTACCAGTGTTAACTATGTCCTGCTACATCCAAGTGTGATATCGAAAATTTCATTACCCCCACGCATTGCATGAGCTAGCCGTGATGGCATTAATCCAATGATAATAGTTGCAGTCACTTATGTGAACATTTCAATACAAGACTCTTACCACTATGTCTGTGTTGAAAGAGTCCAGTTTGAAGTGCCACACCTTTCCAATTCACACAACTACTCAATAACGGTGCTGTGTAGATTTTACTTGGGCAAATAATCTGTTTACGATTGCAACCGAACCAATGAGCGTATATCAGAGTAATAACAAAGCTATCATCCTCTCAATTACCAAATATTGAAAATATATATATGAACATTTGTTGATGCCTCTCGGATGTGGTACAGACAGCTTCGCTTGTCATCTACCTCTATAGAATCGAATGATTCATTTTTTTTAGATGGGCACTAATTCATCCATTCAAACTTAGCTTCGAGGTCATATAGATCATTATCTTCCCTCCTCTTCTCTAAATGTTATTTTGGCGGCGTTCGTAAGGTACATTCGATGATAGTCGTGTCATATAACGTGGTGTGTATCTGAAATGACAATCAGATGCGCAGTTAACACACACAATATGTGAAGTTTAAGCTTTAAGTTCTCACTAAAACGCCGTTTCCAAATTATGAAAGCTGTAAGAATCAAACCAAACCTTCATTACAGCCGGGGGAAAGCCTCAAAGAATATGCTATTAAGAACTGCGTAATTACTTGTAGTACCCCAGATAAGCCTGGAATGCTAAGAATCAGCGATGCACCGGATGGCATTCCGTGCGAAGATGGCACACGAAAGGTAAGCTTGAAGAACAACATTGTGTCTTTATCTTTTTGTCTCACATTCACGTAAGTATGAGCTAAAATAATGATGATACGTGACATGTACGTCAATTGTACATTGTAAACCCATTCGGTCTCTCCAGAACGTTTCGTATTAAAGAAAACCATTGTTTTTCACTTTGCTCACACATACGCAGTTTAATAATTTTAACAGCGAAGCTGTTAAAGCTCGAGGTAAAACGTATGAACTGAAAAAAAACTATCACTATCATGAACGGGTATGTGCTACAGAAATTGGCCAAATCCCACTACTAACCGCTGGTCCACTAAAAATGAAGAAGGCAACAGTTAGCCCAAGAAGTGGCTGCGAAGCGATGACGGTGAACCGAAGACCCCAAGTACGTGCAACGATAAGATACTAGAGAACGAGAAAGGTAACGGCGGCTACGGAAAGACCCCGAAGTGATGGAAGCTCTTACGCCAACGACGACGTGCCCACAGAACTGTGAGAGGTGCGAACGCTCGGTTTCAGCACAAATTTCCATCTCTGGAGTTTTGGACATCCGTGTCGTGTCTGTGGTTTAACTCGAACCCATCTGCGCTAAGAATCAACCTAAAAACAACCTTGCACGACCTAGCTAAATCATAGCAGCAACCTATACAAGAAATCTAAAAACAACCTAGCATTAACTAGCTAAAGCCTAGCAGCTACCTCGAAGCGACCATATTAGACTTCAAAATCATCCAGCCTCGCTGTTTCTAGCCTCGCGCAACTTAATAAAAGCTTCGCCATTTTTATACAGAGAGAACTTTATTCGGCTCAGTTATGCCTTCAGGTCGTATTTGCTTGTAAAGTGTTATCTCGCAGCTTACAAATATTCGTTCTATTTTTGTCATCTTCCAGCCCACAGGTCAGCCTAGCTGGAATAGGAATCACTTTCTCTCACAATAAAGGGAAACCTTGCAGGTGCAGGACTTCTGTACATGTGTTACTATGTCAATAGTCCGCTCTTGTTAGGCAGCGCTTTCGGTTTTTACGAACAGATACGCAACCAGCGTACCTACCATGTTTCACGGTTTCCGATTCAGGAAGCGGTGCAAATCGCTTGACAATAAGAGATGCACTTCGTATTATCGTGCTCTTTTTTTTAATATATGATTCTCGTTCTTTCTTTTCTCTGGATTCAGATAACGCAGATAAGAACCTAATATTGCACTGAAAAGCACTATTACTTGGGCGAGCATTAAATGTTGTCAGATTCATAGCCACGGAAACCTGTTCATCATATATGGCGCATGGTTCAATGCTGGGGCTATATCCGGTTAATTTTATTTGACTGCGGCGCTTTCTTTTACGAGAGCCCTTACGGATATACTTTAAGCTAACCTGCCGCGCTCAGTGGTACGACAATCTTCTATACCAGAGGTTCTCAAACATGTTGATCCCAGGGAACTCTGCTAGGCTCCAGAAGTGTCAAGGAATCTCCCCCCTCCCCACGCCCCCCCCCCCCCCCTTTCATGAAAACATATTAGATGCGAAGCATCTTATGCTCGGGGCTATGTCCGTCCCTCCCGCGTCCGTCCCGCGTCCCGTGTCCCGCGTCCCCGCGTCCGGGCACTGTCATGAAGTAGGGAAGCACCCACTATGCCAACCAGAACACTGTAGTACAATATAAGGCTGTCAACCACAACTACAGTCACCAGAGTCATGGCCGAGAGCACAGAGAGGCTGCTTAGCAATGGCTAGGCAGGTGGTGTCTGTCGCCCAGGTTGACTCCATTCGTTGATCTTGCTTGCATGTGTTTAGGGGGGGGGGGGGGCTTAGTCCGTCCCTCCTTCCCGCGTCCCACACCACCACAGCGCATGCGCGTCTCCTCCCCCCTCTCTCTCTCTCCTACGCTCACCCCCCTTCCTCTCCTCCAGGTATACTCTACGGAGCGGCGCCCGCGTCCTACACTCCCACAGCGCATGCGCGTCCCCTCCCCCCTCTCTCCTACGCTCAGCCCCTTTCTCTGCTGTAGGAATCCTCTACTCTACGGAGCGGCGCCCGCGTCCGACATCCCCACAGCGCATGCGCGTCCTCTCCCCCCTTTCTCCTACGCTCACCCGCTTTCTCTACTCTAGGAATCCTCTACTCCACAGCGCATGCGCGAGCGACCCCTCTCTCCTCTCCTACGGTTCCCCCCCGTTCTCTTCTCTAGGAATCCTCTACGAAGCGGCGCGCGACAGGTGGTGCGACAGCTGCATACTCCGCTGGGGCACCACGGTAGTTCCGCGGTATAAAAATGACGGAGCGCGCCTCATTCTCTCTCCTGTGCAGCGCCGCGATGAGCGATCGGGCCGCTGCCGCGAAACGAGAGCGGCGAAGTTTCTCTCGCTCAAGCTAACCATCTCCCCGCTGCTTCGCATCCACACATGGTTCCCTTTAGCGGGAGATGGGGAAGTTTTTTCGTTCAATTCACGCTACAGTCACGTGCAATAAATTCAGAAGAAAGCGTACATAAAAACGTATCCAACATGCAAATGAACAAACTTTCCTTGCACCAACAAATCGATGCGAGGCTCAGGAACACTCAGGGCCAGCAGTATGTGGGATGCTGGATTCAGCCGATCCCTGTGCTTATTTTTTCAGATACACAGGGCTAGTGTCAAGAATGCCAGCTAACTACCATATGTCGTTGCAAATGGCTGCAGCATGTCCACTGCCTTGTCTTCGGCACCTATCTTCAACCAGGAGAAAGGCGCATGGGGTGTGATATAAGGCCACCAAGATTCAAGCGCAATAGCTTAACCGCGCGGCTGGTGTTCGGAGTCTGGCTGGCTACAAGCTGCTGAATGAATTTATTGTGCAGCTCGCGCGTTTCTGTTATGCACTGAAATGTTTTTATTGAAACTCGGACGTGAGTAACAGAGGTTCCTTAGATAGATCGCATGCGGAACAAGAGAAAGCTTATCAGTGACTCGCGGAACCCTTAGGTTCCGCGGAACCCACTTTGTGAAACCATGCTCTATACCATTAAACAAGCATTACCTCAAATATTTTTCAAATTACTGATTCACCTAGTTATGAAAAACGCTTTTTGTTGCCAAACATGTTGTGCCTGCATCAATTTTCTCACTGATGAAGGAGGTTATTGAAACATAGCTCTCACTGCACATCAACCCAACGCACACACACAAAAAAAGAGCAGCTACTTCATAAAAGCTTTCTTTTCGCAGATCACATGCGAAATAAATTACAATTATGCATTGAACGTAGGCGCAGAACAATGAATTCAGCTATATTTCTTCCGACTGGCAAGTACAGCTCGTTGTTACCGGCCGCAAGGCTACTATAAATTTGTGTGGCAGATTCCATGTTATCGCGCGCAGCTCCGTAACCAACCGTTTTGTTTTATTGCAGTAGCAATTATATGGACACTCTCGATGGGTTTTCGCCGTTGGCATTGCCGTCGTCATTGCCGTCATATTCCGAAGCTTATAGTATGCCCCCCGCGCATCGTATCTTCTACCAGCAGGTAAACGCGTACGAGCGACAAACGCGTCTGAAGCATAGATCAAACGAGCTGGCCCAACTCTGTCGCTCGAAGGGCGCATGCGATAAGAACCCCCAAGCGGGTTAGACCAGCCCTCGAATGCCCAAGCAGAGAGGAGAAGGCCCGCGCGTCTTTAAAGGGGTCCTCCAACACTTTTTGAGCGTGGTCAGAAAACGTTGCCGATCGGTGGTCGACGCTCCCGAGAACACGCGAGCCAAATATTACAGCGCAGCACGCCGCCTGGAATACACAATAAATTCTCAAAGTCAGCTAAAAATTGTGTTCTCTTCTATCGACAAATGACGCGACAAGCTCAAAAATCACTCGTCACAGCCATTGTATCAGCCATTGGCTTATTTTGAGCTCGGCGCGCTCGGTCGTTACCGAGGCCGCCGCGGGAGGCCGCGACTTGTCGACGCGTGCGCGCGCGATCGCACTGAAAAGTCGCGTATTCGAAGAAAAAAAGAAAAAAAAAGTGCTCAAGGTCACGAGGCGCCCGTGCCCTACTTTCTTTCCCCGTGCCATGCCTCCCTGCTTAGCTTCCAGCTCTTTCGATGGCACGAGAGAAGAGAGAATGCAGTTGCAGCGTGCGATAAATCTTTCTAACTCTGCTCGTACCGGACGGATTCTAAAAATTTTCGCGGCGGCGAATTCGTGAGGCAATAAGCTCCTTTAGTGAATCCATTCCATGGCTACTTGGAAAAGGTGTTGCAGGGCCCCTTTAACGAGCATGAAAAATTGAAGGACACTTGGTACATTACAAAGTGTGTACGGTGAAAGCGTGTGGCCATTCCACTGATTATGCCATGTCTTTTTTCTTTTACACTCTCAGTGGGATAACACACAAACTGAATGTGTGCATGTTTTCTTGTTTAATTATTTACCGCGAATCGCACCGAGACGCGAGACTAATCTTCCTCCGTTCGCATGCGTTCGTATTTTCTCGCGCTTTGCGCATCGTACAAACGCCATCCGCGTTCCAGCGCTTAAATTGACGGACCCTTTGTAAATTCCAAAGTGTGTTCCTCGAACGCCTGTGTCCATTGAGACGGCGTCGGTCAGAATGATTCCAAACGCTGGGCACAGCGACGCTACGCAAGCAAAGCGCGAGCGCTGTAGAGTCTGACGCGACCGGCGTCCGTTTGCGCTCCCTGGCGGCAACCTGGCTTCGTGCCAGGGCTCGGACGTACGGACGGACACGAACGGACAGACGGACACGGACGGACGGACGCCGGACGGACGTGAGCATGAGACATTAAAGGCTTTCGCCTTAAAAGACACAGAGAGGGGGGAGGCGTCTCGTTCGAGCAGCATCTGTGTACCTTCATTCTAAGGCTGCGGACGCAATCACTGGTGCGCGCGCTATCTCGAGACAGGCATCAGCGGTCGGCTCGCATACCCTTGGACCTGCTGCGCTCTCTATGTGAAAAGGCTGCGCGAAAAGAGCATCTCTCCATGGAGCGAGCGTGTTCTCTTACACCAGCGCTGCCTGGAGTTACGCGATATATGATCCAAAAGAGTTAGCTGCCAGCCTTACTTTGTATGACACAACAATTTGTTGCTGTCACATTCATTGCTTTGCCTTTGCGGAGAAATTGTAATTTTTTTAACACAGCCAGTCAACCGACTAAGTAAGATGAACGTGTTTATATTTCAGATGTGCATAAACGGCGAATGTGCTCTACTCAGAGATCGACCCATGTGGACATTTGAAAATGAGTTGGACGTATCGGTCTTTTGAAGCGATTAAACTGACGGAAATATGTAATGTATTACTACACGCACACCTAACAACACAGAATTGGGCAGGTCAATATCTTCTATAATTTGTCTGCGAAGTGGTGGTTATCTTTTTGCTTACCAATTCGTTTCATTCAAGCTCACTTTGTACTCCATAGTCTCCTTAACAAGATTCATATTATCTTGAGTCCTCTAGCTGGATGTGCACAAATAAAGTATATGTGTACGAATTCTGATCTACCATATTCTGTCTGAATTCAGTGGCTTAAATATTCAAGTCTGTGCGTAAGAGCGTCGAACACGACTGGGAGACGGGGGGGGGGGGGGGGGCGGACGGGGGGGGGGGCGCCACTGCAGCTTGAATATGCCGATTTGGATGCCTTATGTGCGTTCCAATTCGTGATGGCATGAAAACGTGCAACTTCAAGTGGGGCTAAATGGACATAATACCGTCTTCACAAATTAGACATCTACAATACAATTACCGGCTGGCGGTAAGCGTGACTCTCCATTATATGAAACCGTTGGTGTGAGATGGTATTTGTTGACTTATGAAAAGAGCGATTCATAGAACACCACTGCAGGACAAGAGATGTCCCATAACAAAAATTGAAGGACACTTCGTACATTTAAAAGTGTGTTCGGCGAAAGCGTGTGGCCATTCCACTGATTATGCCATATATTTTTTTTTACGCTCTCAGGGGGGTTAACACACAAACCGAACGTGTGCGTGTTTTCTTCTTTAATTTTTTACCGCGAATCACAGTGAGACGCGAGACTCACCTTCCTCCGTTCACATGCGTTAGTATTTTCTCGCGCTTTGCGCATCGTGCAAACGCCATCCGCGTTCCAGCTCTTAAATTGTCGGACCCTTTGTAAATTCGAAAGTGTATTCCGTGAACGCCTGGGTCCATTGAGACGGCGTCGGTCAGAATGATTGCAAACTCTGGGCACAGCGACGCTACGGAAGCAAAGCGCGAGCGCTATATAGAGTCCGACGCGACCGGCGTCCGTTTGCGCGTCCCGGTGGCCACCTGGCTCCATGCCAGAGCTCGGATGGACGGACGGACGGACGGACGGGCGGACATGGACGGATGGACAAACGGACGGACGGACGGACGGACAGGCAGATGGATGGACGGATGAACAGACAGACAGACAGACAGACAGACAGACAGACAGACAGACAGACAGATGGACGGACGTCGGACGGACATGAGCATGAGACATTAAAGGATTTCGCCTTAAAAATTACACCATCTCTCGCTAAAGGGAACCATGTGTAGATGCGAAGCAGCGGGCGCTAACGCTTACATTGGCGGCGGCGTTGACGCTGGCGCTCATCGCAGCGTTGCGCAGGAGAGATGGCCTGGGGAGGCCCAAAGCACGCAGTAATGGACCGGTGTTTCCTACTGGAACATCCCAATCGCTGCTAATGGGCAATGAGAGACAGAAGACTCGGACTGGACACAGAGACCCGCTATCCGCTTTTAGTTAACGTGCACGCTGTGAATTTTTTTCGTTCGACAACGCACAGGAGAAATCTCCCACCGGCACTACCTTGCAGGTCAAGATTCAGTGCCATATATACGGGGTGGCCAGTGAACGGTTGTGTAGCGCGAGCAGTTGGTTTTAAATGCGAAGCATTTCTTTGCGTACTGTAAGCACTTTTTCGTTTCTATCTATCTATCTATCTATCTATCTATCTATCTATCTATCTATCTATCTATCTATCTATCTATCTATCTATCTATCTATCTATCTATCTATCTATCTATCTATCTATCTATCTATCTATCTATCTATCTATCTATCTAGCCGCCTTCGTCTGGGTGCTCTCGTGGTGGCCTCCTTAACTTAACGTGATGGCTGCTTAGCGTGATGGCCTCCTTAACTCTGCATTATATCAAACCGTTGGTGCGAGATGGTATTTGTTGATTTATGAAAAGTAGACTAAAATTTTTACGGGAGGGTACGAGGTATTGACGAATATGTCTGGCTGGTTATGACATGAATAACATGAAAATCTCGTCGCGTACGTCGTCAGACTCATTTCTCCAGACACGTGTGGCTCATACCCGTACATCACGGGCAGCGGAATGCGGGTATGCGCCACAGGACTTAGACAATTTATATCTACACAGGAACGGCGGAATAGGCATTTGTAATTTAAATGCGAGAGCGTTAAGAGAAACTGACATCGGCGGCGTTGACACTAGTATTTTAAAGGTGATAGCGTTAATAAAAACGGAGAATAGAAATCTGAGTCCCAGCAGAAATCGAACCCAAGCATTCTGCGTGGCAATTAAGCATTCTACCACAGAGCCACGTCAGGTCTCGAAACTGCTTTGGAAGAACACCCTATGCAGGCGTAATGTTGGTGAAACGTATATTGTGGTTGCAGCGCTGGCAATCGAATTTTACAAACATTACATACGTACTCTTATGACGAAGGAGTCATGTCGGCTTAACGTCAGTTGTATACTTAAGCGCCATCCACTCTAGTTGATTAACGTAGCACTATCCAGGGCTACCATCCTTGCAAGCAACGTGACAATATCAGCTTAGGGCTTCTGGTGTTGGCAATACCCGTTTCTGTCGGCATCGTTACACAACTGTAAACAACTGGTTATATGAAACATATGCAACTGTTCAACATGTCTGTGCGCGCAACATTTGTACATATCTTTAGCGGAATTTTATAACGTTTAGCTCAATAAAAAAATAACGACCCAGTCACCTTACCTCCGGATGCTTCGCATAACATTGATTCCCATGGTACTTGGGATCTGCCCAATTTTTTTCAACCAAGAAACTCGTCAGCAGACGCTGCCTGCATCGGCGTCGCGAGGCGAGAAAGGGGGGGAGCGTAGGAGAGGAGAGAGAGGGGAAGACGCGCATGCGCAGTGGGGATGTGGACGCCGCGGAGAGGGATGCCTAGAGGAGAGAGGAGGAGCGTAGGAGGGGGAGAGAGGGAGGGGACGCGCATGCGCAGTGAGGGTGTGGCCTCCACGGCGAGGGATGCCCAGAGGAGAGAGAGAGGTGGAGAGGAGGTTTTAGATGCGAAGCATCCTTTGCTCGGGGCTATGTCCGTCCCTCCCGCGTCCCTTCCGCGTCCGGCGTCCCGCGTCCCGCGTCCGGCCACTTTAATGAAGTAGGGAAGCACCCATTATGCGAACCAGAACACTGTACTAATATGAAGGCCGTCAACCACTACCACAGTCATGAGAGGCATGGCCGAGAGCACAGAGAGGCTGCTTAGCAATGGCTAGGCAGGTGGTGTGTGTCGCCCAGGTTGACTCCATTCCTGATCTTGCTTGCATGAGTTTGGGGTTTGCATGTGTTTGGATACGCGTCACCTCCCCTCTCACTCTCCTCTCCTATGCTCACCCCATTTCTCTCCTCTAGGAATACTCTACACAGCGGCGCCCGCGCCGAGCGTCCTGCACCCCCACAGCGCATGCGCGTCCTCTCTCTCTCCTCTTCTAAGCTCACCCTCTTTCTCTCCTCTAGGAATCCTCTACTCTACGGAGCGGCCCCCCGCGTCCCACAACCCGACAGCGGATGCGCGTCCCCTCTCTCCTACGCTCACCCCCCTTTCTCTGCTGTATTAATCCTCTACTATACGGAGCGGCGCCCGCGTACTCTCCCCCTCTCTCCTACGGTTCCCCGAGTTCTCTCCTCTAGGAATCCTCTACGCAGCGGCGCGCGACAGGTGGTGCGACAGCTGCATACTCCGCTGGGGGGCAGCACTGTACTTCCGCGGTACAAAAATGACGGAGCGCGCTTCATTCTCTCTCCTGTGCAGCGCCGCGATGAGCGCCCGGGCCGCTGCCGTGAAATGAGAGCGGCGACGTTTCTCCCGCTCAAGCTAACCATCTCCCCGCTGCTTCGCATCCACACATGGTTCCCTTTAGCGAGAGATGGGGAAGTTTTTATTTTTTTGAATGGGTTTGCGCATGCGCAGAGGGGGTGTGGGCGGACGGGCGGACAGACGCCGGACGGACACCGGAAGGACGTGAGCATGAGACATTAGACAGTTATAGTATAGCGTTAGCGTGATAGCGGGAGTTAAGGGAATAGCGTTACCGTGGCGCACACGTTCGTTTCGGACAGCGCGTTATAGTTTAGCGGGATAGCGTTTACGTACCCAAGCTGGCACGGTGGCGGCATCTAGCGGAGGGTGAATGCATTAAAAAGAGTGAAAAGAAAAAAACTGAGAATTCTCGCCTGTATGCCCGCGCGCAGCAATATTAGTACTTTTATTTATTTTATTTAGTAATAATAAAAGTAAATAAGTATGAACCACGCACCAAAAGCGCGAATTTTTATGTTGCAGATTTGTTTACACCGATCTTCTAGTTAGGCCTAGGGACGTTTGAAATGGGAAGCGATCACAAAAACTAGGCTAAGTTATCCGTAATACTCGGTCGTCGAAGCTACCTGAAGGCAAGCGAAGCCATTTTGCACAGTCGTTAGCTTCTAAAGAAGTGGATCTGTCCCCACCAAGGCTAAATTCAGTTCGAAGCGGGCGTCCAAAACCGCCGCCATGTTTTACGTACACTACGTAGACCACGAAAACACGGTAACGCTAAATCTGAAAAATAGCGTGCGTGCGGTACACGCTACGGGTCTTTTAGTGCACAGCGCATGCGCACTTCGATCCCGCTATTCCGCTAAGCCCGCTATCCCGCTAAGCCCGCTATACTATAACTGTCTATTAAAGGTTTTCGCCTTAAAATACACGCGCACCACAACACACATCTCTTTGTCAGCCATCGTGGAGGTGACAAATCCTGTGGAAGTAGAAGAACCAACTCATCGTGGCCGGCTGGACTTTATATTTCCGTATTTCACATTTGAAGCTACTTGTGCACTACCAAATTCACATTTTGCAGCTACACAAATTGGCATCACTGCAGAAATAATGAGGCTTCGCGGTAACGCTTTATTCAAACTTGAATTGCATGACATTGCAGCCTTCAAAGCGCGTGGCCGCAAGATTGACTCTGCTTTGCATCGGAACCTGCAGAACACACTTAGCCATCCTAGTAGAACAGTAAACAATAATATTTACAATAAATATAGGAATGCATTCACAACTTTTAGAGTGAGATTTAAGCCTTGAAGAATGCGCTGTTGAATAGGCAGACGACCGGGATATTCAGGCAACTGCAAGGCTCAGTCATCTGATGATGGCATATGCATGCAGGGGTTTCTGCAATTGGGGAGGGGGATACGCAGTGTTGCAAGCGATTATGCAAACCTTTTTCTCACTGTTGAGATACCCATCTTCCATTATTTGTGTGGGTGGCCGACAATGTAGTGGCGGCTGTCATGTGTGCGCAAGCCGAGGGAGCTTTAGGCTGTAGCTCACAGGGATTGAAATAACTCAGGGTACCACACGCCGGTAGTAGCACGCAACTCTAACAAATAAGTACATGTGTTCGAGTAATAAGTGAATGTCATTTTCATTACATTTTTTAATTTCTCACTATTAATGAGTGCCGGTGAAGAAGGCTGTGCATGTAACAGGTTACTTTTTTCGGAAGGTTATGAGCCAGAATTGAGTATGCACGTATGCTTTGAACCTTTTAGACCTATAAAGAGATTTTTCTGTGTCATATATTACGAATCCAAATGAGTGCGCATGAAAGGCCGAATGATCCCGTAGATCCACAGTGAACACGTTTTTTCGCCACACTGAACAAGTTCGCATAATTAATTGCATGGTTCAGTCTTGATCTGTTTTTGCAAACATGCGGCTGCATTTAACAATCGGCTGTATTTTTTTCTTCCCGGAAACACTATGCCTAGGAAACAAATGTATACCTAGTGGCCACTCATTTCCTTTGACTAAGGTTGGCATTTCCATTGGCTTCAATCAAGGAATGCGAATTGGTGTGGCCATCTGTAGCCGCGAAAAATATCATGAACCATCACAAGCTTCCGCTGCTGGCGGCGCATGACTGAAACATGGAGTCCCTCATAGACACAATATTGTCAGTCATAAAGTATTGTCTGTCATAAAATAATAAAAAGTGCTTGCCTAGGGGATTTCACTGGCATCAACGTTTGACAAGTTACTTCTCTTTGTTAAGGCAACGGCTGATGGCCTTGTCGAAAACATGCCCACTTGTCGAAATGCTGGCTCACGCGACATTCCCTGCTCAATTATATTCTATATTCTATATCCTGAAGCCTCCATTTTCACCTGAACTTCTGCCTTGTCCTACAAATAAGTCGCTTTTTTCGGGCTCCCAAAGTGCCTTCAGGGTATACAATCAGAACGGCCTTCAAGGTCTGCGTCTGCTACATTTAAATTATACGTCGCTGCGGTGTTGGCTTGGAAACCAGCTAGTTGTCGTAATCACACACTGCGGTTAATGATATGTAGTCTTTACAAAAGAACAGCAACGCCTGTGGCAATGCTTAAATGTGTAGGACATTTTACGAAATCGTACTACTAGCACCGTCTCCGGAATGAAACTGCAGCGAAACAGTTGTGCGGTGACCTTTAGAGACAGCGTTGACAATCTAACAAGCATTTGCTAAAACGCACAACAGTTCCTAACTGGAATATTTGGTTTAGGTATACGACGTCCCTAAAGAGCGCGAAAGACGGTACAACGAATGGACAGGACAAAGCGCTGTCCTGCTTGTTCTTTCGCTGTTCCGTTGATCTTGCTGTTTAGCCGCAAAGTACTTTCTCTTCAAGGAACCTTCAGATAGGTTAGGGACAGTTCAGGCTACATCATGTCATGATTCGGTTTTATGAACAACAACATATTCAATATAAATATGCTGAAAGGCAACCACACTTTAATTGAAGGTTGACAAAGAGATGACATTATAGAGCCTTAAAGGACATTGAGGAAGACCTAAGGGCGAAATGTGAATTAATAACAAAGGTGCCTCGACATGTTAACGAACACGCATTATGCGAAGTTCTCCACAAGGTTTCCTCACTAGAAAAAGTACTGAAATATCAGTGAGCTTACCAGTACGTTATCCAAACATGACAAAGCAGCCCAAAATCAAGTTTATTGGCCTGGCTGTATATTTGATGCTTCTACCCTCGTGGTACACGCTGCAAGGTAAGCAGCAATAACTGCTGCCTCCTTATGAGGCAGCCGTTAAGCTCCTTGAACGCGTTATTCACTCATAGAAAATTAGTTATCTCGAAGATCACAACATCATTTTTAAACAGCAGCACGGTTTTCATAAGGTATTCCCGTGTCAAAAAGCTTGAAGAAGTTATTAACGACCTACTCGCCTTCATAGATCTCGGGTTTGAGGTTCACGCCTTGTTTCTCGACTTCTCGAAGCCATTTGATCGTGTTCCTCACCACAAGTTACTAATGAAGTTAACGTATCTAAACGTTGACCCTCTGGTTGTAGCATATGGATTAAATACTTCCTTTCTTCTCACATTCAGTTCACCTTCGTTAACGGTTCTAACTCTTGAATGGCGCAAGTGACATCGTATAAGGCCTGGTGCTCTTTCTAATACTTATTAGTGATTTACATGAATGCATTTATTTCTATATTAAACTGTCCGCTGATCGAGCCATCAAAAGTGACGATGACCACCGATCCTTGCAATCTGACCTCGACTCCATCAATTCTTGGTGTTCATCGGGGCTAATGAAAATCATCATCACCATCAGCAGCAGCAGCCTGACTACGCCCAATGCAGTGTAAAGGATCTCTCCCATGTTCCGCCAATCAACCCGGTCCTGTGCTTTCTGCTGCCACGTTACACCCGCAAACTTGTTAAACTCATCAGCCCACCTAATTTTTTGTCTCCCTCTCACACGTTTGCCTTCTCTTGGAATCCAGTCAATTACCCTTGATGACCAGCGGTTATGCTGTCTACGCGCTACGTGCCCGGCCCATGTCCATTTCTTCTTCTTGATTTCAAATTATGACATCCTTAACCACCGTTTGTTCCCTGACCCAATTTGCTCTCTTCCTGTCTGTTAAGGTTACACCTATCATTTTCCTTTGCATCCCTTGCTGCATCGTCCTCAATTTAAGTTAAACCTTCTTTTAAGCTTCCAGGTTTCTGCTTCGTAGGTAAGTACGGGTAAGAAACAGCTGTTATATACCTTCCTCTTCAGGGATGACTACCATTCATGATTTGAGAATGCTTGCCGAATGTGCTCCAGCCCATCCTTATTCTTCTAGTTATTTCACTCTCATGGTTCGGCTCTGCCGTTACTACCTGTCCTAAGCATACATGTTCCTTTACAACTTTCAGTGTCTCGCCACCTATCGCAAAGCACTGTTCTCTGCCGAGACTGTGCATGTTAATTTAGTTTTATGCATATTAATTTTCAGACCTACTCGTCAGCTTTCCATGTCTATTTCAGAAATCATGAGCTGTAATTCGTCCCCTGAGTTACTCATCAATGCAATGTCATCAGCGAATCGTAGGTTACTAAGATACTCTCCATTAACTCCTTATCCCTAACTCTTCCCAATCTATGGCCCGGAAAACATCCTGTAAACACGCGGGAAATAGTATTAGAGAGATCGTGTCTCCCTTCCTTGCACCCTTCTTTATTGGGATTGATGTCTATTTATGAAGGACTATGGTGGCTGTGGATCCGCTGTAGATTTCTTCCAGTATGTTTATATAGGCTTCGTCGACGCCCTGATCCCGCAGTACCTGCATGATGCTGATATCTCAACTGAATCAAATGCCTTCTAGTAATCTATGAAGGCTATGTATAGGGATTGTTTGTATTCAGCGGATTTCTCTATCACCTGATTGATAGTATGAATATGGCCTATTGTTGAGTAGTCTACGAAATCCTGCTTGGCCCGTTGGTTGATTGAACTCTAATGTCGTCTTAATTCTATTAGCTATTATTTTGGTAAATATCTTGTAGACTAGGGACAGTAAGCTGATCGGCATCCTTGACGTCCCCTTTCTCATGGATTAAGATGATGTTGACATTCTTCCAAGATTCTGGTACCCTCCCCGTCAAGAGACACTTTGTATACAGGTTGGCCAGTTTTTCTCGAGATAATGAACGCATGGCGCCGTGAGGTTCGTGCGGGGACCCTGGGACGTACGTGCCCGAATGCCTAGGTCTAATAAAGTGTTACCTCCTCCTCCTCTTCACCAGCTTTCAACAGATCTGTTGTTGCCTTATCCTCACCAGCGGCTTTGCCTCTTTGCATTCCCTCTAGAGCTTTCTTTACTTCCCCTGTCGTTACTGGTGGGATGTCAAATTCCTCTGGGCTATTACTGATTCTTACGACATCATCCTGTTTGTTTCGGCTGCTGTGCAGATCTCTGTAGAACTTCTCCGCTACCTCAACTATCATATCCATGTTGGTTGTGACTTTGCCTTTCTTGTCCCTTTATGCAAACATCTGATTTTTTGCTATGTACAGTTTTGCCTTCCCCGCTTTTAGGCTTCTTCCGCTCTTTACAGCATGCTCAATTCTCTCCATGTTATACCTTCTTATGCCGGCTACCACGCCTATTGATTAACTTCGGAGGCTCCGCCAGCTCTATTTTGTCTGTTGCATTTGAGGCTTTCATGGTTTGATGTTTCTTAATGACGTTTTTCGTCTCCTGGGACAGCTTGTCAGTGTCCTGTCTAATGACGGTACCCCCCAACTTCCACTGCAAACTCCTTAATGATACTAGCCAGATTATCGTTCACTGCGTCAACGCTAACGTCGGTTTCCTCGGTTAGAGCCACCAATCTAATCTGAAGCGAAATTATGGAATCCTGTACTTTACCTCTCACCGCTAGCTCATTAACTGGCTTCTTGCGTATCAGTTTCTGCCGTTCCTTTCTGAAGTCTCGGTGAATTCGAGACCTTACCATTTTATGGTCACTGCATCGGATCTTGCCAACTACTTCCACATCCTCTACAATGCCCGGGTGTGCACACAGAATGAAGTCTATTTCATTATTAGTTTCGCCATTAGGATTCATCCATGTCCACTTACGGTTAGCCCGTTTTCTGCAGAAGGTATTCAAGATCCGTAAATTATTACGTTCTTCGAACTCTACTGGTAACTCTCCACTGGAATTTCTAGAGCCGATGCCATATTGCCCTACTGCATGGTCTCAGGTCTGCATCTTGCCTACCTTGGCATTAAAGTCACCCATCAGTACAGTATACTGTGTCTTTACCTTACTCATTGCTGATTCTACGTCTCCGTAGAAGCGTTCAACCAAATGATCATCATGGCTGGATGTAGGCACATAGGCCTGTACCACCTGCATCTTCTACCTCTTATTAAACTTAGTTACGATACTTGCCACCCTCTCACTAATGCTATAGTATGCCTCTATGTTGCCAGCTATACGTTTATGGATAATGAACCCCACCCCTAGTTCTGCTCTGCCAACTAAGCCACGATGGCATAGGACGTGTCCATTCTTCAGCAGTGTATAAGCCTCATGTGTCTTCCTAACTTCGCTGAGCCCTATTACATCCCTATTAACACCCTCTAATTCCTCGAATAGCACAGCTAGACTCGCCTCACTAGATAACGTTCTAGCGTTCAACGTTCTAGCGTTCAAGTTCAGATTCCAATAACGGCCTGTCCGGACCCAGAGCTTCTTAGCACCCTCCGCTACGTCGTAGGTCTGACCGCCACCTTGGTCAGTTGCTTCGCAGCCACTGGGGACTGAGTGCTGAACGTTAATTGCTATATTCATGCTGGAGGTAGTGGCCAAGTATTGCACCAGGGAGGCCAATCCTGCTCTGGTGAGGGAGTGCATTACCGGCTGTGGTCGCCAGTGAGGCCAGACCCCAGGCCTTGGAATTACATCACGCTGCATACGGTTCGGAATCGCCCGGCACTGGGATTCGAACCACAGACCTCTTGCATGCGAGGCTGATGCTCCACCTCTAAGTAGGGTTTGTGTCGCACCTTCTTAGCACTTTTGATTTCTACATTGGCTGCGGATCAGTTCTCAACATGACCTTCCTCGTAGCTCGCGTGGCCTTCCCGTAACTCAATGAAACTCAATACTTCTCCTTGGAAGAAACAATTTACTTCGCTGCACTGCTTGAAACGCTTAGACGTTACTTTGAATGCGGGTTCAAAGTCTGCTCCCAGGTTGACCCTACCCTCTGTCGATTATTATCTTGTTTTTTTACTTAGGAAAAATCTCCTTACCTAACGTGGGTGCTTTCCCGCCATCAGTGTGATAGAATGGACAGGTGGCCAAACGCGCCGCTTCGCCAATCCATTGCGCGTGTCCCGAACTTGCTCGAGTTGCCGCAGCTTTTCCGCAAGGTGGCAGCATGGGTACTCTAGGCCGATTTTTCCGCTCCAGCACGTTTGAAAGCACGTAGCCGTGCGCGTAGCGAGCATTTAGACTGCATTTTTCCGTCTCCGGCTTTTGAGGAAGACCTTCGCGGTGCAGCGCTGCACACTGGAGATGTCTTGGATAACACTAAAGAGTTACCGTCGCTTAGAACGGGCTTTTCGCAGGGATTTGTGCTTGCGGTACGTGTCACGAACGATATCAGACGACGCTCGGTGTGTGTCTCGCGCCTTCGTGCTACAGTGTGACTTCAGGCACGTTTGTTTATTGCTTCATGACTTCATTTTGCAAGATACAGATTGGTTCTGAATACCTTACGGTGAGTAACGCGTCATTGCCAAGTGAATCACGTTTGAAACAAAGATCTTTTCGAAATGTTCACGATCAAGCCCATCTGTTTCTTCTTCCTGATTGCAATATGGCTAAGAAAGCCTTTAATGAATGTACAAATATGCAGGAACGGTATTTCTTCCCAAAACTACTGTTGGCGGACACACACGTAGCGTAACACGTAAATTTCGTTGCAGCCAGATGATCATAAATTAACGGCGTCCATAAACCCAGCTTTGCATGCAATAACGTGAAAACCAAATATTTTTAAAGACAATAGTCATTCTTGGGATACTTCGCAGAAATTTTGGTCTGTCTGTCTGTCTGTCTGTCTGTCTGTCTGTGACCCGATTCAGCCACTCGGCCAAAGTTTAACCACTTTCTCAGCGCCCAGCCATCTTGCACAAGTATTTTTGTTCATACTTGTGAACATTGTCGATCAAAAAGAAAATGTTACGCATGTCTGAGGCGCAACATCAATACATAAGTAGTAGCTGGTATGTTCCTTATAAGAAAATACATAGATAGGTGATTCTGAAGACCCCAGCGTTTCTTAGGCTGCGCTCATAAAGCGACGCTATACACGAACTGCGACGCTATGCACGAAAAAGCCCTCGGCCGACGATATGTTGGTGCAGCTGGCAGTGGCCCTGGGTTCTGCACAAGGTGATGTTTCTCGACAGCACTGCCAGATGGCGTCCATGTCTCACGCAGCGCCTCCTCTGTTTTATCAAGGCCAGCCAGATGCGGCCGATTCAACATAGAGAAAGCGCTGTCCGAGGCAAGGCAAAACATTGTAGTACGGCCGGCACAAGACTATCGTCTTTCGACGACATTTGCAGCGAAGCACGCAGATACGCGGCCAATTTTTTACTCTATACACTCGCCGGTAGAAATTTTCACGCTTCTGAGAAAATAAAATTCCCCATCTCCCGCTAAAGGGAACCATGTGCGGATGTGAAGCAGCGGGGAGATAATTAGCTTGAGTGGGAAGAACGTCGCCGCTCTCATTTCACGGCAGCGGTCCGGGCGCTCATCGCGGCGCTGCACAGGAGAGAGAATGAGGCGCGCGCGCTCCGTCATTTTCATACCGCGGAACTACCGTGGCGCCCCCCAGCGGAGTATGCAGCTGCCACACCACCTGTCGTGCGCGCCGCTCCATAGAGAATTCGTAGAGGAAAGGACGGGGGGGGGGGGGGGGGGGGCGTAGGAGAGGTGAGAGAGGGGGAAGGGACGTGCATGCGCTGTGGGGGGTGTGAGACGCGGGAGCCGCTCCGTAGAGTAGAGGATTCCTAGAGGAGAGAGGGGGGAGAGCACGCGCATGCGCTGTGGGGATGTGGGACGCCGGAGCCGCTCCGTAGAGAAGAGGATTCCTAGAGGAGAGAAAGGGGGTGAGCGTAGGAGAGAGAGGGGGGAGGAGACGCGCATGCGCTGTGGTGGTGTGGGACGCGGGAAGGAGGGACGGACTAAGCCCCCCTCCAAACACATGCAAGCAAGATCAAGGAATGGGGTCAACCTGGGCGAAAGACACCACGTGCCTAGCCATTGCTAAGCAGCCTCTCTGTGCTCTCGGCCATGACTTTGATGATTGTGGTAGGGTTGACGGCCTTCATATTACTACAGTGTTCTGGTTCGCATAATGGGTGCTTCCCTACTTCATGAAAGTGGCCGGACGCGGGACGCGGGACGGCGGACGGGGGGACGCGGGACGCGGGAGGGACGGACATAGCCCCGAGCATAAGATGCTTCGCATCTAAAAAATAGATGCGTATCCTTTGCAATCGGCACTGTGTCAGCCTTATCGAGATTACCCCCACTGATTAGAAAATTTTAAGCTCTGTAAAGCCTGATGCACTTGCTTTTGTCGGAGAAGTTCGCAGACAGCCAGTACAAGCTATTAAAAACACCAACAATGTTTTCGATCCACAAAAATAGCTGCAGTAACCGGCCTTCCCTGCACAAGGAAACCTTGCGATGCTCGTCTTTCGGCCCAGAAACCCGTCGCGAACCTAGCGGCGGCCGCGAGCAACTCGAGCAGATGGGAGACGCGCTCCCGGCGCTTGTTTGGCCACCTGTCATATTCTACCACAGTGCCCGCAATGCTTGGAGTACTACCGTACTACCGCGTCACTTTGATCGCGGATATGTACTTTTGTTCAAAGTGGTCTCTACTCAGTGCGCAATGGCGTGTTTAAGATGGCTGCCTCCAGAGATAGTTTTTTAGGTTGAACTACCCCTCAATGAAATGGCAATTTATGTGTTATAAACACTCAGGTATGCCAAAATAATGGTTTTGTTACGGCCTACTGTATTTAAACCTATGTTTCCAACTTATATTTTACTTTGATATAGGCCGATTTTGAGCAGATGAAAGCCGATTAGAATGGTAAGTACCGTTTTCTCCAGAGGGCTCTTCCTTTGTTTTATGGCAGGAGGTACGCCAATTTGAAATGGAAATTACATTAGTTTGGACGTCAAACACAAGAAAATAATTGCTCCAGTCCTATTTTTTAAGCTTCCATCTAGAGATTGTAACATATATTTTCCTTCACTAAGGCTCGTTAGCTCGAATGGTTCTCGATTAAAACGTTCTACTCGGCGTTGCCCTGTATGGCCTTCGTTTGTTTACGTGTTTTGAAAAGGCTCCATATTATTTATGCAAGTTCATTTCAACAAAATAATGGATAGTATGTGCTCCGGAGACTCCCTGGGACTCGCCGACAGCGGTGGTTAGGAGTTTCGTCGCTTTTTATTTTCGATATGAGTGGATGTAGTTCAGGTGGTCTCACTGTGTTGCATTGATGCCCTTGCAGCACACCCGTGGTCGTACTTAAAATCAGTTGTAATTAAATATTTTTAGCTTCAATTGACCTAAAAATGGTGTCCTCGTGTCCCGGTGATGTTCCGATACACGTTATGATATCGCAAAGTTGGAATAAAGAAGACTTACTCACTTTTTTCAGCCGAATAGTGGAGAGCCTCGTACTACTTGGTCCTGGCCGTACGCCAAGTCGTACAAATATCTAGTACTTCACCTCCAATCCGAAATATCCTGGAACTGTCACATCGACTACATTTTTAAAGACGATAGTCTTTCTTGGGATACCTAAACGCAAAAATTTTGGTCTTTCTGTCTGTCTGTCCGTGACCCGATTCAGCTACTCGGCCAACGTTTAACCACTTTCTTAACGCCCAGCCATCTTGAACTGGTGTTATCATGCATACCTGTGAACATATTCGATCAAAAAGCAAATACTGCGCATACCTGAGGCGCAACATTAATATGTAAGTGTCAGGTCGTGTGTTCTTTTATTAGAAAATACATAGGTACGCAATTCTAAAGACCCTAGTGTTTTTTAGGCTGCGCTAAAAATGCGACGCTGTGCTGCCGCTGGCAGTGGCCCTTGGTCACGGTGTAATGCCCTTGGTTCAGCAGAAGCTCATGTTTTAGATGTGAAGCATCTTATGGCGAAGCTTAATCTGGTGGTGGTGGTGGTGTGCCGCCGTGACCACCCTTACTGCGCATGCGCAAACCTTTAAAAAAATAAAAATAAAAAACCTCCTCTCCCCCCTCACTCTCCTCTAGGCATCCCTCCCCGCGGCAACCACACCCTCACTGCGCATGCTCACGTCCATCCGGTGTCCGTCCGTCAGGTGTCCGTCCGTCCGGCGTCCGTCCGTCCACACCCCCCACACTGCGCATGCGTCAACCCATTATAAAAATCAAAATAAAAAACCTCCTCTCTCTCCTCTAGGCATCTCTCCCCGCGGAGGCCACACCCTCACTGCGCATGCGCGTCCCCCTCCCTCTCTCACCTCCTACGCTCCCCCTTTCTCCTCTCCTACGCTCCCCCTCTCTCCTCTAGGCATCCCTGCCCGCGGCGTCCACACCCCCCCTGCGCATGCGCGTGATCCCCTCTCCTCTCTCCCCCCCTCTGTCGCCTCGCGACGCCGGCGCAGGCAGCGTCTGCTAGCGAGTTTCTTGGTTGAAAAAAACCGACTGCTCGCGCTGCACAACCGTTCACCGGCCAACCCCGTATATATGGCAATGGATCTTCACCTGCAAGGTGGTGCCGGTGGGAGATTTCTCCTGTGCGTTGTCGAACGATAAAAAATTCGCAGCGTTCGCGTTAACTAAAAGCGGACTGTGGGTCTCTGTGTCCAGTCCGAGTCTTCTGTCTCTCATTGCCCATTAGCAGCGATTGGGATGTTCCAGTAGGAAACACCGGTCCATCACTGCGTGCTTTGCGCCCCCCAGGTTTCTCTCTTGTGCAACGCTGCGATGAGCGCCAGCGTCAACGCCGCCGCCAGGGTAAGCGTTAGCGCCCGCTGCTTCGCATCTACACAATCGTTCCCTTTAGCGGGACATGGTGTAATCTTTAAGACTAAAAGCCTTTAATGTCTCATGCTCACGTCCGTCCGGTGTCCGTCCGACCACCGTCCGGCGTCCGTCCGTCCGTCTGTCTGTCTGTTCATCCGTCCGTCCATCCATCCGTCTGTCCATCCGTCCGTCCGTCCGTCCGTCCGTCTGTCCCACGGAGTAAGATAGACAGTAGCGCCGACTCCGCTCGTCTGGAAGGGACACATTTTGCAACGCCGCTTCATGCTTCGCGGCGTGTTTGCCAGATGGCGCTGCGAATGGAGAAAAGCGGTGGAGGAGAGACGCCATCCCCGAGCAGAGCCACGGGTGGGCACTCCGTCTGTCGTTGCTATAGCAACGGCGCGGACGCGTGCTTGGCCGCGTTCGCGGGTCTGCATCGGTCTGCATGCATATCCGTGCTGTGGTCTGCTCCGCGCACGCTGTACGCCTGCTACCAATTCCTTTAGATGTGAAGCATCTTATGGCGAAGCTTAATCCGGTGGTGGTGGTGTGCGGCGTGGCCTCCCTTACTGCGCATGCGCAAACCCTTTAAAAAAACCTCCTTTGCCCCTCTCTCTCCTCTAAGCATCCCTCCCCGCGGCAACCACACCCTCACTGCGAATGCGCCTCCCCTCCTCCCTCCCTCCTACGCTACCCCCCCTCTCTCCTCTAGGCATCCCTGCCCGCGGCGTCCACACTCCCCACTGCGCATGCCCGTCCCCCCCCTCTCTCTCTCCTCTCCTACCCTCTCCCCTCTAGCCATCTCTGCCCGCGGCGTCCACACTCCCACTGCGCATCCCCCCCCTCTCTCTCCTCTCCTACGCTCCCCCCTCTCTCGCCTCGCGACGCCGACGCCGGCCGCGTCTGCTAGCGAGCTTCTTGGTTGAAAAAACCGACTGCTCGCGCTGCACAACCGTTCACTGGCCACTCCGTATATATGGCAATGGATTTTGACCTGCAAGGTGATGCCGGTGGGAGATTTCTCCTGTGCGTTGTCGAACGATAAAAAATTCGCAGCGTGCGCGTTAACTAAAAGCGGACTGCGGGTCTCTGTGTCCAGTCGGAGTCTTCTGTCTCTCATTGCCCATTAGCAGCGATTGGCATGTTCCAGTAGGAAACACCGCTCCATCACTGCGTGCTTTGCGCCTCCCCAGTTTTCGCTCCTGCGCAACGCTGCGATGAGCGCCAGCGTCAACGCCGCCGCCAGTGTAAGCGTTAGCGCCCGCTGCTTCACATCTACGCATGGTTCCCTTTAGCGGGAGATGGTGTAATTTTTGTAGAGCGCATAGCTTTTCCAGTTTGCGGATTGACATTATGAGAAGAAATAAAACTTTGTATCGTTTTATTTCATTTATTCGAGACAGGCCCATTGCCTGACATGTTTAACGTGCACCACACAGAAGTATAAAATGATACGACAACGTACATAAACATACCTTACATAAACTTAGTACATAAGGTAACATGGCAAGAACATGGTACGTAAAGTAACATAGGAAAGATATTAAGTGCGCTGACAAACATAGCTTGTTAGTAGGCCTACATAAACTAGCAGGGAAAGAAAAACTAGAAAATGGGACCGGAATGTAATTACAGCGAAAAGAAGCTTTTAATGAAGAGGTGGCGTTTGTCACTTCTTTCTTTCTTCAAGTGCGAAAATGCTTCGCTTGCTTTTTTTTTCTCTCGACGCTTTCCGCGCCGCTCGGCTCTCTTGCGAGCAAAATTGCCTCATTCTCATTACAACGTAGTATTGCAGAATTCCCGCTATAATCTCTTGCTTGTGAGCTTCACAACGGAAGCTGAGACTGTGTCCCCAGCACATGGTCAGTCGTTGCCTCGTAGACATTAGTCGACTTACATTACATGAAAAGTAGCTCTCGGCCGCGTGCAACAGTCTGTATACAGATGCATGTTTGGATATATTAATCGGCCGCGTGTTTTGGTGGCAGTTAGACTGGAAATGTCTTCTTTAACGGGCTGCAAAGTTCAACCAAGTGCGTCCCTGCAGGTGTCACAGTCACAATGGTTGATTGGGCGAGTTGGTGTTCCATGATTGTTTTTCAAGTACGAGCGCGATACGTAGACAAAGACAGGAAAGGCACGGACAAGCGCGAAGCGCTTGTCCGTGTCTTTCTTGTTTTTGTTTACGTATCGCGCTCGTACTTGAAAAACAATCACAGTCAGACTTTTGGCGAAATTTTCGGGCCACATATCCAGTTTAGCCAGACTTCCCTCAAAGATTGAAGGAATGGCTCCCTTTCAAAGTCGAGGCACTTTCTTTACGTCTAGTAGGACATTTCCTTGGTGGTCGCTGAAGTACCAATAAAAAATCAGGTGGTTCTCGGAGTGTCGAGCACATATTTTGTCCTTGGATTTCAGGTGTCGCTTACTCACAGGAACTTTTTGACGCCACTGATCCAGTAGCGGCGGATCAGATGGGGCCGCGAAAGCGGAATCTTCTCTCGCCCTTTGCTGTAACCAGATTTACAGCCAGGAACAAAACACTTCATTGCCTCCTGTCCGGTTGTACCGTGTCTTCACACACAAGTACCAAGACGCCTTGTCCCTTCGAGTATGAAGAAGCACACTGCAGACATGCTAACCAAAGGGTGCAACACGAAAATGTCCAACCAACAATACCGCGCAGACGTCCAGACGTGGAAAACAAGTGTACTTCTGCTCTGCCGTTTTTGTTCAGCATAAATTTTCGTCTGCTTTCACTGGAGATATGTTACAATGTTTCGCATATGTGTATAAAAAGCGGTACGATGTCTTTAAGTCATATTTTAGTATTAGTGCGCAATTATACGCGTTTTTTTTTCTTTTTTGTCATATTGAGAATGCCGAGCGAACGGGTTTCTAGCAGACGACACGCTCCGCGCACGCCGTTCCCTGCTGCCGTTCCCTGCCGCCGCCGCCGACGCCGCCGACGCCGCCGTGCTCCTCCAGTTGGCGCATGCGCTCATGAGCGCAGGTGTTGAATAATTTCTTTGCGCCTCGACAGATGGCGCTACGCGTTGCGATCAGCGCCGGGAGAGAAGAAAGCATGTGCGGAAGCGTGAAGAGGAGCGGCGGGGGAGAGCAAAGGAATGAGTTAGACCGCCGCGTCCGCGTTGCACGGTTTGTCCCGAGTGAATGCGTGGGGCGGCGGCGGAGTCAGCGCTCCTCTCTTATTTTACTCCGTGGTCCGTCCATGCGTTCATCCGAGCTCTGGCACGGAGCCAGGTGGCCGCCGGGATGCGCAGACGGAACGCCGGTCGCGTCGGACTCTATAGCGCTCGCGCTTTGCTTGCGTAGCGTCGCTGTGCCCAGAGTTTGCAATCATTCTTGACGGACGCCGTCTCAATGGACCCAGGCGTTCACGGAATACACTTTCCAATTTACAAAGGGTCCGTCAATTTAAGAGCTGGAACGCGGATGGCGTTTGCACGATGCGCAAAGCGCGAGAAAATACTAACGCATGCGGCCGGAGGAAGATGAGCCTCGCGTCTCGCTGCGATTCGCGGTAAAAAATTAAAGAAGAAAACACGCACCCATTCGGTTTGTGTCTTATCCCACTGAGAGTGTAAAAGAAAAAAGACATGGCATAATCAGTGGAATGGCCACACGCTTTCGCCGAGCACACTTTGGAATGTACAGTGTCCTTCAATTTTTTATCAACGCCAGCCAGATGCAGCCAATTCAATGTAGAGTACTCTGAGGCAAGCACTCTGAGGCAAGGCAAAACATAGTAGTACGGCCGACACGAGACTATCGTCTTTCGACGACATTTGCAGCGAAGCACGCAGATACGTGGCCAATTTTTTTCAGCTGCTAACCGCTCTCTTGGTATGTTAAAACGTAATCTGCGTCATGCTGCGTCATCATGCGCATGTGCGTAAACATGCGTATATTACCCTAATCCGCCCTAAAATTGAGTACGCTTCAGCCATATGGGGCCCGCAACAAGCATATCATTGATGACATAGTATCCTCGCAGAACCGTGTTGCTCGCTTCATTCTCTCCGACTACTTTTGTTTCACTAGCGTCACTGTCTTGAAAGCTTCTGCAGGTCTTGCTAACCTTTCCCATCGTGGTAAACTCACCCGTTTATCGCTTTTTCATAGAATTTATCATCATCCGTTGCTTCATGACGATTTCTTTCACTCACCCTCAGTCATCTTTCCACACCGGGACCACTCTCTCAAGATCAAACGTACCACATGCCGTACTTCATCTTTTGCTAATTCGTTCATACCCAAAACCAACAGTAAATGGAAACAGCTGCCTCGTACAATTGCAACATTTCGAAATTTAAGGACCTTCTAAAAATGATAACAAAGTGCACTGTTCATTCCCGTGCTGCTCCGTTCTCAATAAGCCATTGGATTTTTTGTCTTGCGCTCTATTATTATGTAATTTTGTGTTGCGTGACTACGTTGCCTTTTTCAATATTTTCAATAGTAGTTGCTTTATTTTGTTGCCTTTTTCATTGCACTTAAGGAAGTCTTGTTATTTTTGGAATTTTGTTTATGCTTGCTGTGTGTCTATTGCATTGCATTCTTTTTTCGTATACGTAATACCCCCCTCAGTGAGGGCCTTTAGGGGTTTCTTGAAATAAATAAATAAATATATAAATAAATGAGTTTTTTTTAAAAGATTCTTTTCATCCGGAGGAAATATTTCAGCGACAAAATGGGGTGAACCGTGGCTGTATGTTCAGAGTTCACGTAAAGAAAATTGCCTCATTGTACAATTTTACCAGCAAAACAATAATTTCTAGAAGGTATCTCGATTTGGCAAGATGGAATAACAGTTGAACGCGCGTTAAAAATTTGGAACCTTATTTTGAAGGAACATTACCACCTGAGTCTTCCTTCAGCAGTTACTTTCGACCGTATTAAAAACATGCTTTTTGGTGCAATTGTCAAGCGTAACTCAGAGACATACTAAATCAAAGGTTCAGATAAATCGAAGGTTAAAAACACGCATTCGCTCATGAGGGTTAACCATAATTAAGTTCATTCGTGGAATGTCTCGCGCGACTGTTTTAAAAAACCAAAGTGCCTTATAGGGCGCCCCACTTTTCGCAAAATTTGATTATGCAAAGCAGTTCATTATTTCCTACTCTACTATCATAGTGATTCCTCTTGTTTCTTACAATAGGATTTGCCGTCATCAAAATTGCTAATGCTCTGAGTAGCTTGTAGAAATTATGAGGCAATGATTTGTGTTTTTCTTTTCTTGGTATATATCAACCAATCTCATGAGCTCATCACACAGAATCTCTAGTTGAATAATCAATACCAGAATATGGAGCAGGCATTACTATATAAGAGATGTAAACTCATCGGACTTAAGTGTTCGACCCTTGGTCATTGATTGTTTCCGAGAGGGTGGACCGGTCGACGCGTCCAGGCCCATCGAGCACAAATAATGTTCAGGAAAAAAACCGATTAGGCCTCTTGTTTATAGACATTTTTCCTCGTTGCTACTTATTTTTATCCGCGTCTGTGTTACTAGCTCGTTTACTTTCCCAATTCGCTTCTTGTCTCTTTTCTCTGTGTCCTAGTTTATTTTTGTATTGTAGCCAAATAATAATAATAATAATAATAATAGTAATAATAATAATAATAATAATAATAATAATAATAATAATAATAATAATAAATTAACATAGCTTGCACTGGAGGCGCACTGCTAAAGAGACAGCGGAGCTGATGGGCACCTTGGGAATCCTGGCTGTTGCTGTTTTGCCAAGTGTTGCGAATTTTCACTTTATTTATTATTTTCTTCCTTTCCTTCTTTCTCTTGCGTCTGTTTTCTTGGCGTGCGTTCGTTTTGTCTCTTTATTTTTGCTTCTTTCTTTCTCATTCTCTCTCTCTCTATTTATTTCTCCTTCTCGAACTTTCTATCTTCCTCCATCTTCCCTTTCTTTCTGTACTAGCTCTGTATTTGACACTTCCTCTTTCTATCTATTTCTTTTGCTCTCTATTTCTCTCTTTCTTATTTCATTCCCTCTCTCTTTCCTTCTCTTTCTTCATGCCTTTCGTTCTCTCTATTTCTATCTTTTTCTTTATTTCTCTATGCCATGCTTTATTCTCTCCCCTCCCCTTTCCCTCCTGCTGACCCTCATATCTGCCCTGTTCACCCCCACTTCGCTTCCCCATCCTCTTGCTATATCATACTATACAAAGCTATGCTATGATCAGCTAGCATGCCTGGATAGCCGAGGGATTAAGGCACTAGTCTTCGGATCGTGGGTACGTGGGTTCAAATCTCGCCTCACGAAGAAAAATTTTTGTCCTAGATTTCTCTTTCTTTTTCTCTGGAACGAAGCAGAAGATGAAGACGACGACGGTGATGATGAAGAAGGGGATGAAGAGAGCGCGTGCCGGGGTCTATGATGATGATAGTTTTCCTTTCGCGAAAGACAGATTACGGCAGGCTTAAACAGCTCCGCTGTTAAAAATAATAATAACTAGATAACCTGCGAAGTGGCGTAGTGTATCATTGATACGTACTATGGCAGATGCATTTAGATATAGGGCTATTAAAGCATAATGTAAGCGTTAAAGTTTAACTAGTGTTTCAACTAGAAACGTTAAACACGTTTCTTCGTAACAATAATGTAAATGTCTGTAAAAGGTGCCGGTCAGGGCTGCTCTTCTGACGCTTAAAAATATCATTCCCTCGTTTGTTTACGTTACTATTGATGCCGGATGAAAGATCCCAGAGGCATTAGCTGAACTTTATTACCGCCATTTACAGATGACCATTAAGCTGACTTTTCCGAAACCTGACCTTCATATCTTTATGGAAGCACTGTCGTATTGACTTTTGTTGGTCCGCTGCAAATTTATGTCAAATAACAAGTATGCAATGTTTTCTCAAAAAAGTGAAATTTTACGTTAGCTTGATCACGTGATCACAAAAACTATAACCAAAATTTCTGCATTTGGCTAGATGTCCTACAAGAAGGTGCTTCCATTGAGTAAACATCGCTCGGTCAAATGAGCCGTCAATGCTAGGTAAAGAAAACTGTCGCCCGATGCCTTCCATACGGGCTTTTATATAGAGATAATAATGAATAATTAACATGAAAAACAAGGAGTGAAGTCAAATACCGAAATGTACCACCAAGCCTTCATCCCACTGTGAATTTCCATTACAGATGTAGTTTTTATTTTTCATTTATTTATACCTCTGGGGTCCCACATGACGGGTCCCACATGAAAGATGATCATTCCCGGCTCAGTAAATTCGGTATATATGATCGTGACGTGAAAAATGAAATTCGTCAGGTTCAACGGAAAATTAAAGTTTTCCATATCACTTATCAGAGTCGTTTGTCTATAACGCCATTTTAGTATCGGCCATTTTTGAAAAAGGATTGACTGTGGGAACGCAGAGTGACGGGCTTGTGGTTGCATGACAGTATTTCACA
>JALIZH010025789.1:0-33582 GCA_030522465.1 Rhipicephalus appendiculatus | reverse complement strand
GTCCGCTGCATTGACTTAAACCAAGCCTGTCTTTTTCGTGAGAGATGCATTTGTATTTTTATTTCTTCATTGAAAGTCGTGAAAAATGACCTTTGGTGCCTCTGGCGGCAAAAGCATAAACGATCTGATGTACCTGGCCACGTGACCGTTGATTGCTGTACGCGGTCGACGATATTTTTGTTAGTACTGAAGTATTGTTCGTTTCTTTATATTAGGAGATATTACTCCATGAAAATGTACATATAGGCCTGCGTTAGTAGTATGCATTGAAGTGGCGCTGCTTTCGCGTGTGGTAATGATCTCATGCTCGTCAGCACCTTTTGAACAACTTTTCTGCGTTCTCATGCAACCGCGCACGTAGTTTCTAGGTCGCTAAGATTTTGGAGCGACATTGTTTTTTCTACCTTCACTTAGTCTCAGAAATGACGTACACTGCTGCTCGGCATGGCCGTGCATATGTGTAGTGACGTTTTCGACGACTTGGCTTAGCTCGTGTATAGAGAGAGTAACGACGCTGGTACAAGCCACCCAGAACACAATCGCCGGCAACCTTGGGCGCAGGCACACACAAGTGACACAACGCGCCACAAGCACAGGCAATGTGTATAATGTCACATCATCTCCTTGTAACACGTTGTATTTTGCAAAATAGCTGAAAAGCTCCAAATAAAGGTGGTTAAGCATAGTTACAGGAACTCCAGCGAAAGAAGAACGACGACAGCTTTAAGAAATCGCAAGCAGGTAAGGCGGCATCGCTATCAATTCTCAGCGTTGCTGGAGGAAAGGTTCATGTGTGTTTAGAGTCTTTCAGATCGAAAAATACTGCTTGTAAAATAACTACGTGCATTTGGGATTAACTACTGCAGCTACAAACACTACGAAGGGTGAGCTTTTTGTCGCGCCGTAAAAAAATGGGTCTACGAAAATCAGTTGTCGGTCCCTTTAATCTGTTCCACCTCTACGATCTCTCTTTCACGCCTGTCCTTTGCTCGACTCATGACGTCTGCCTCGTCTAGCAGTGCTTTGCAACCGCATTTACTGCAATGCGCAGGAAGGTGCGCCACATCATTCTGAGCATTCACCGTATTCAAAGAAAAGGCTGGCGCAGCTATGGAAAAAGTTTCAAAGTGGATGCCACTCCTGCGAAGGCAAATGCCAAGGCGACCGCTCTTCTTCAAGGCATGAGGCTGGACGCACTCTGAAAGGTGGTCAAGTCATGCAAGAGTGAATGGCTCCAGGCATTCTTCACCGCAAAACTCACAAAGCACTCTGCCCTTTTAGGGTCATCGTCACAGAATCTGGAAGATGGCAGCGTAACGTCAGTGCGTTCCTCCAGCGTCACCTGAAGGTACTAACACCGGTGGGCCCCTGTGCGCTGAGGCATTCGGACACTCTTGTGCAAGATTTGAAGATGGGAGTGTCGGAAGCCAACTACGCGCTGTCGGGGGACATTGAGGACTTATTCAACTCTGTACCACATGAAGAACTCTTTCTCACTGTCCGAGAGGCAATTGACTCGTATGGTGTGGTGTCCTTTCAGAATGGCTGTCTTGTTACGGCTGATAGATCTATGGAGCTGTTGACATGTTATTTGGTGTCTACCTTTGTAAGCTTTAGCACCAAAACGTATATGAAAGGAATTTGCATTGGTTCGTGTGTGGCGCCAAATCTGTGAGATTTGGCGCCACACACGCATGCTTCAGCATGCTGAAGCAAAAAATTGAACCACTCACGGGTTTTAAAAGTATGCAGATATGTCGATGATTTTATTGTTTTTATCTCGGTCCCCATCAATGCTAGCCATGCAGATGTCACTGACAGTGTCCTGAACTGCTTCAAGCATTGCTCGCCCTCATTATCCCTCACGACGGAACCTCCTGACAACGATACACTCCTGTTTTTAGATTTAACATTGTTTTTCAATTGTGACGACCACATCTGCTGGCAGTATTAACCACGGTCAAAAAAAGCCATCCTTCTATTTGACTCATCTCATACTAAACTGGTGAAAAGGGGGATTCCTTCCTCATGCCTCAACTTGGTTCTGACCAAGTCATGCTTTCATAAGGTCAGCCCTTAGCTTTGACTGCGAGATTTCGCGCCTTCTAACTTCGGGTTTTCCTTCCACATTACTCGTTGCCGTTGTATCCTCCCTTCTTCAGCAGACTGGTGCCTCACCCAGCGTTCCTACACGACAGAGACCCAACAAGTTTGTTGTCATGCCCTACATTCTCACGATATCACACAACCAAAAGAGGATAGGATCAAAGCATGGAGTAGACCTCGTCTTCAGGGCACCCTTTAAGCTTTCCCGTTTGTGCAATCTTGCCGATGAAAAAACAGAGAAAACAGTTTGTGGAAAGAAGCATAAGAAGCCATTTGTCACCTGTGCTACGGAAGTGGTATATAAGATACCACTCAGTTGTGGTAAAGCTTATATCGGCCAAACGGGCCGATGCCTTAATGAAAAACTAAGAGAGCACGCAACTGCGGTGAATGCTCAGAATGATGGGGCGCACCTTCCTGCGCATTGCAGTAAATGCGTTTGCAAAGCACTTCTAGACGAAACAGACGCCATTAGTCGAGCAAAGGGCAGGCGTGAAAGAGAGATCGTAGAACCGGAACAGATTAAGATTGCAGCAGACGCGTACATCAGTGCACCGTCGGTGCATCTGACAATGAAGAAAATAAACTTCCTTCAAGGCAGTTAAGTGTATAAACTGATTAAACGTACCCCCTTTATGTTATCGTAGTTTGTTAACGCGTGTTTTTTTCCCAGGAATTTGCTTTGGTTGTGTGACAATCTGTTGTGACTGCGCCTGCGCATATGTTTTCGTGGTGAGATGCTTTTCGAAATAAACTCTGTTGCAAGTTGAACGTCTGTTATTCTAAGTGGTCTTTCGTTCCTTCCAAGTCTTTGTTGTCATATGCCAAAGTGTAATAATAACAACAAGTAAAATGGCACATGTTCAGAACACGAAACAACAAGAAACAAAGAAAATATTGGAAGAACCTTACAACACGAGACCATGCTCACTAGACCATTTTTGAACAGAATTGGATCGCGTATGTTTACTATAGATGATTGTAAATTATTCCATTCTACTAAGGTCTCAGAAAGAAATGACTGTGCGCAGATGACAGTGTTAACCCATTAGGTACCAGCGTGACCATATGGTCACGCAAATCCCGACGAATCCTTTCAATTTATACAGGTTTAAGAAACCCCGCCGAAACCACGGCAGTATGCCTTGTGATAGCTGAGGCTTCTCATTACAGACACCATGTGGCAGAAGTTTTTTTTGTTTATTGGGGAGCTGCTAAAACAGGCGCGAAATAGTGGTTGTACACTTCGGCGCGTCGGCATGCAACGTTCTTCGGGTAAAAAGATTTATTTGTAGTATTATTTTTTTTGTCATAGCGTGATGCACATGTCCTTGTAGAGTACGTGCACTATGCAATCTCCGGGGAAAATTTCAAGTAGATTAACAAAAGTCTTGCTCGCGAACAAGCGTGTTATTTTACGTGTTACCATATGGTCACGCTAGGCCATTAGGCTCTCTATTTTGGCTCCTTCGTTTTACGCTCCTTGAAGTGTGATTCCGCTACACTCGTGTGCCAATTTATTGTATCCCCAGGTTTATTTTAAATTATATAGCCAGAATACTCGAAGAGGACGATAAAGATGTGTCGAATATCTACATTGAGCTATCGGAGGCTACCACCTACTCAGACGAAGAGTTCGCAAATAAGGATTGTGATATTCTCATAGACAACCTAAGTATATTATATAATGGCTGGTATACTATGTAATTAGGGGTGGGGTGGGCGCAAAGCCAGCCCCATACATTAAAATAATAGATAGGGGGGTGAGGGGAGGGCGCGAAGTCAGCCCAGTACCCTGACATACTAGGAAGGGGGGGGGCGCTGCGACGAACCTTCGACCCCTCCTGCAGTGGAACTCTGCGCACGCTTATGGTGACCACACACTGCAATAAATGCGACGTCGCCATGTGCACTGCGTGCTGCACGTCATTTTACAATGAGTGCCCAACAAATCCCTAATTTTTTTTCGCGATGTGTCAAGGCCTTAAACAAAATTCGTCACTTTGGGATCTTTACTGTAGCCTAAGGGCCTAGCGTGACCATATGGACACGGGCCATATTTGGTAAACTAAGAGCTCGTTCGCGATGAAATTTTCAGTGTGATATATGCACATGTAGATACCATAAAAAATCACATCTGTTTTGACAAGTCTCATAAAAAAAGAAACTGGTCCCTAATGGGTTAAAAAAGGAGAGATTGACATTTTGGCAATTGTCTCTACGAGCAGATGTGAATGGTGGGGGGATGAATGAAGGGCGGTCGGAGAGTGGCAATTAGGTAGTATATTTTATGAAAAAGTGAAATGAGAGCTTGCTTCCGATGAACGGGAATTAATAGGATGTTAATAATTGCTCTGATTTCTGTTACGTTTGCATTACCATGGTCGCTTGATGGTATAAAACGCACAGAGTGATTTCTCACTGCTTCAGCTGCGTCAATTAATAGGGATTGATGTGGGTCCCAAACGTGTGATGCATGCTTTAGTTGAGGACCAACGTATGTGGTGTACAGAAGTAAGTTCAGTGAAGATGTGGCGAACACATGATTTTTTCCTATGTATCCCAGAGCACGGTTATTTTTAAATATTATTGATGATTCCATGACAAATCGTTAGATATATGAACGCCAAGGTAACGGCATGCTGTGAGGGAACGTGAAAGTCGCATGTATTTGCATTTGTTAGTTTGGTGCTCCGTGCGCCACGTGACGCACCAGTTGTGGAGGTGGTTCAGATCCGACGGCAGATTAGCGATGTCAGAGGTTTGAAGTGAAGTGAAGTTTATTGCGACATAGTTACAAAACATGTTTAAACAGCAAGGATGGTGGGATAAAAACTGCATATAGGCAGCTTGACTAGTCCCACCTCCCCGTACAATAACAGCAGCAGCAACATTAACAAGAATTCTCACTTGTTGCAATAGAAATACACAAAGCAAAGCGATAAAAAATCAGTAAGAAACACACATTTCAACAAACACAGAAGCTAGGTCGACATTCGTAAAATTAGTTGACACAATGTCTTTTTAGAAAGGTAACGTATGTTGTCATCACATAGTTTATATTTGTTTAGTGTTGAAGGTAGTGGTTATTCTGCGATATATGACACAGTCGTCAGCAAATTAACAAATTTGTGAAGTAATCTTATTCGGCAAGTCATTCATACAAATTAAGAGCAAAAGAAGACCGAGGACGAGCCCCTGAATAACGCCAGGTTCGACAGGGCCGATGTTAGACTTATCATTAGTGATGACGAATTGAAGCCGAGAGATAAGAAACGCGTGAATCCAGTTAACAATTACAGGGTCCATAATGAGTTAATTTAGTTTATGCAAGAAGAGCAGATGGTTAGCTTTGTCAAAGGCTTTAGAAAAGTCGAGAAATATTCAGTAAGTAGGAAAGGCAGAATCAGGTTAAGTAAATGAAGCCAGCTGCGCTTCGCAAAGGAAGTTTTTTCAAAGTTCATGACAAAAGTTAGAAAAAAAAATATATCACCTTCAAGAAAGTTCACCAGATGAGTGAAAATAACATGCTCCATTATTTTGCATGCTATTGAAGTTAGAGATATCGGTCAATAATTAAGCGGATTAATTAGTTTGGCCGGATTTGTAGATTGCCATAACCTTTCATATGTTCCAATCCTGAGGTAATGAGGCAGAATGGGACTAGGCATGTACAGTAAAATAGGCATATACATGTTTACGAACGGCTGATAGCGGAAGAGACGACGCAGTTTTCAAGGCCAGTCAAATTAATGGAGCAAGACACGGCTGCGGTACATACAAAGTGTTTGTCGTTTAGCCTTATTCTCTGCTACCGAAATTGTGACTAATGCTGTTCCGTTGCACGCAGCGCAAGCGATGACGTCAAGTTGTGCGGCTACTTTCTCCCACGTGGAAGCATCGTCATTCCTGCGTTCTGGTCATTATTCAACGATCCCGCCTTTTGGAATGACCCGGAAGTGTTCCGCCCGGAACGCTTCCTCAGTGACTGTGGCCATCTTGTGACAAAGCCGAAGTGGTTCATTCCATTCTCTTTCGGTAATATGTAACGAAATGCAGCAAACAATTACACTGACACATTATTGATACATGGGCGTGCAGACATTGAGACAAGAACATATGAGACAGCGAAGATATGTCTGAGTTAGGAATCCTTTTTTGAAAGGCATAAGGGTCTACTAATATAAGTTTAAATATTATTAAAGTTTCGGTAGACATATGAATGCGCATATGAAAGTGCTCTGTGTGTGCGATGTTTCCAAAAGGAGATGTGATGAAATATCGGTGAAAAACGTTCTTTCTTTAGCTATTAACTGTGGACATGTCCAAGAGTCATGAATGCAACTTCCGTGTATGTTTATAGCGATGCCAAGATTGATAGATAGCTAGATAGATAGACAGATGCAATTTTTTGTTTCATTAAATGCTTCGCATTTAAAAACAAAGTCTGTATTGAAGTATTCACTACATTCACGGTAGTAAAGGCACGTCGCTCTCTACTGTAATTTTTGTGCAGGGAAGCGCTCTTGTCCTGCTGAATCTGTGGCCAATATGGTGCTGTTTGTCTACTTTACAAACATTCTGCATCACTTCATCATTGAGGTTTCAACCAGTGGTGTCTACCCGAACGAAGAAATTCTTGGCCTAACAAAGCGACCCAAACTGCGTGACATGGCCTTCAGGCCTCGAAGATACTGTCCATAACGTAAGATGTGATTACAATAACCAGCAATAATGTAGTAAAGAGTTGGACGACAGTTGATATGGCAAGGTAACATGATGAACAGGAAGATACGGTCATTGACCAAGTCAACGATCAAACAGGCAAACAGTGCTACTTTAAACTGATATTTTATTTCCGTACAAACCGATTAATACCTATCCGGTGGGTGGAAACAACCTAAACAACAAATAAACATTGAGTAAGGCATATCTCTACGGAATTAGATGTTAATTTGTTGTTTTTGTTGTTTCCGCTCTCTCCCTGGCGTTCTGACCTCCTGGCGTTCTGTGCATCTAGATCGTATTTTATCTAAGTAGTAGGCAGCTTAGACCAGGTGCTAAAACGCTGCTTGCTGACGGCCGTAGTATTGGTGGATTTGGCTGTGATGATGAAGTAGAGTATGCAAAAACAAGGCTATGGATCACCAAGTATCTGCTCAGGTGTCGGGAGAAAAGCCCTGACGCGAAGTTATCTTCAAATTCACACAAGACCCAAGTGACTCGCTGTAATGTTGTTACCCAATATAACTGCTTCATGGGAGGCTCTGACCAGATGGATGCAAACGTAGGCACCTACTAGATTGCAATTCCACGCAAGAATTGGTGGTGAGCGATATACACTTTGCGAAGTAGCCATAAGCAACTTGTGGCACGTGCTTATTCGCAGCACATGATCCAACATCACTCAACTTGAATTTCAGAGGCAAAACCATCAAATCTACATGACAAGATGGGATAACAAGCCAAGAGGATCAGGCCATCTAAGAACGTCGATGCACGGTGACAATGAGCCTTGTGGCCCACATTTTAAATGACAACAAAGTTCACTTCGTTGAAACTGTACCCAACGGTAAAAGGCGCAGGTGCGCGGAAGATCACTGCAACAGCACGGTGCCCACACAGTGCACTAAATGTGATGTCGGCATGTGCATTCCGGGCTTAATACCACTTCAAAATAAGTGCCCAACAAATCCCTAATTTCATTTTTCGCGATGTGTGAAGGCCTGAAATAAAATTTGACACTTCGTCATTTTTGCTGTAGCCTCAGGGCCTAGCGTGACCGTATGGTCACGCGCCATATTTTGTAAGCTAAAAGCTCGTTCACGCTGAGATTTTCAGTGTGATCTGTACAGATGCAGATATGATAAAAAGTCGCATCTGTTTTCGCAAGACTCATAAAAAAAGACAGCGGTTTCTAATGGGTTAAGGGTGTGTATGTTAACATTCGATCATGTATGGCGCGTACACGCGTATCCCGGGTGGGGTATGCGCCACACACTTTTGTTGACTGAACACAAATACACGGAACGGAAGCTTTACTGTTACAAAGCCAGTAAAATCTTGTGAAAAGTTCGTGAAAAGCGAAAATTTTCTCAATATCAGTCTATATACTGTAACTAGATGAGCCTATGCGCACTGAACCGAAACTAAAACTGATATCGCTTGCAATCTACTGGACTACTTGCATAGTAACACAAATGTGCGAATAACCCACCTCTGGAGCCTTTGCTCCATTGCCAAGATAAGCTGTCGCCGAATATAGCGGTTGTTTTCCGGAAGTTGGTAGAACTAGAGAGCGAGGCTGAACCCCATGGAGTACGGAGCAGTCAGCGTTGCTCGGTAACATGATAACGGTCTTAAAGAGCACTCGAAAGCAAAATTTGAGGTTAAATAGCGCTCAGATGTGCACCGATTTTGACAATGCGCCTTTATGGGCTCCTGTAAAAATTTCGGCACACACTCCCAGAATAGGCTTTTATACGCACTACAAAAACACTATAAAAGCCCTTCATAACCTCTATTTTATGCTCATGTAACAAAGTGGGGCGATAAAAACACAATGAACGAAATAGGCATTTCCCTATAATCCCATCTGTAATTATAACGCCCTCACGCGACATCCTGGCTTGGTCAAAGGTGGACTGATCCAAGAGGTAACGCAAAAAGTGACATACAGTGGGTCGATAAAAACCCAAGGAACAAACAAATTGGGGCACCCTTAATCATTGCATCTAAAAGACCCCTGACACCGAATTTGGAAACTCGAGATGCTTATGTTGTTTGAGACTCCTACATGCGCGGGCACTTCTGACCGATTATTAGGGACGAGCGTTCCCTGTAAGATATTTTAATTTGGTTTTAAAGTAAAGTTCAGTGCTCATCCGAGTATTCAGGTGCAATGGACATTTTCTGTGGTTTGACGTAGACAGAGGCTCCCCTCGTGATGTTGCAGAGGTAAAGCAAGTATTGTCGATGTCAGAGAACATTTTCGGGGCGCGCACAATACCCAGACTGGCACCCGGAGAGGACCATTGTTCGTCACCCCTCTCGCTCTGTTGCTGGGCTGCTCTCGAGGTGGTTTTGGCTGCTTACGCCAGGAATGCTTTTCTTTTTAGGAGCGAAGCTGGTTAGGCCGGCACCCCGCCGTCGCCGTTGAAGCTCCCTGGCACTGTGCCAGCTGTGGCATTTCCCCCTCACGCGGGAGGATAACTGAGCTTTATGAGCGCTGGAACGCAGGTGGCGTCTCCACGATGCGCAAAGCGTGAGAATACGAATGCATGCGAAACGGACGCAGATTAGTCTCCTTCTCCTTCTTTCTTCAACTCTGCCCCCCTCCCCTAAAACCAACGCAGGTGGCGTCTGCACGATGCGCAAAGCGCGAGAATACGAACGCATGCGAAACGGACGCAGATTAGTCTCCTTTCTTCAACTCTGCCCCCCTCCCCTAAAACCAGCGAACGCGTGAAACCATCGCTTCACCCTGTCGTCCGCCCAGCGGTCGTTCCCTTGCCTGGACAATGAAACGCCGCGCGCACGGACTGCAGCGTGCGTCCCATTTCTAACCCCGTATTCAGAAACGCTCCTTTTGAACTTGACTTGTCGCCGCCTTCAATGCAGCACCACGGCCGTGGCAGCACAAACGCGTTTCGAACGCGCTGTCTTTAGGCGGTGCCGAGGCTGCACAAGCGTGTTTCAAACCCGCTGCCTTGAGACGGTGGCAAGTCAAGTCAAGCAGTGTTTCTGAATACGGGGGTAAAGAGTTTCGCTCATCGGTTGTATTCGTACATGGAACAACTGCTAGTTTTTTAGGAGCGAAGCTCCTTAGGCCGGCACCTTGCCATCGCCGTCGCCGTTGAAGCTCCCAGGCAGTGTGCCAGCTGTGGTGTCTCCCCCTCACGCGGGAGGATAAATGAGCTTTATGAGCGCTGGAACGCAGGTGGCGTCTGCACGATGCGCAAAGCGCGAGAATACGAACGTATGCGAAACGGAGGCAGATTAGTCTCCCTCTCCCTTTTTCTTCGACTCTGCCTTCACCCCCTCAAACCGGTGAACGCGCAATACCATCGCTTCACCCCGTCTTCCGCCCATTGGTTGGTACGTTGCCTGGACAATGAAACCCCGCCCGCGCCGAACGCCGAGTGCGTCCCATTGCTAAGGAGCTTCGCTGATCGGTTGTATTCGTACACGGAACTGCTAGTTTTAAATGCGAATGCATTTCATAGTCGGTCTATGTCAGGCATCCGGCGTCGTGCGGCGTTGGCGTTGTCCGCGGCGAGAGTGTAGTAGCGGAGAGTGAGTGGAGAGGAGGAGCGCGCTCTGGTGCGTGAGGGCGCTCGCATCGCGGGAGCTCGGCGGAGCTATATATGAAAAAAAAATTAAAAAAAGAATAAAAAAAATAAAAAATAAAAAAAATAAAAATAAAAAATAAAAGAAATTAAAAAAAAAACAGAAAAAAGCAAAAAAAAGGCGCTGTGCCGTGCTCCCGACCTGGCTGCAGAAATTAGGCGCCTTTTCCTTCTTCAAACCACAACCACCATATATAAATGGAGTGAAGCGCGCGCGATATGCCTTCGCATTTCCTCACGATGCCCTTCGGGGAGGTGGGGACATTTTTTTTCCCTTAGGGGGACACGCTCAAAGCACCCACATCGTTTCATTCTTCACCGGCCGCGGCTCTTATTTGAAAACGGCGCGTTGAGCGTCATCGAAGCTTGAGCGCAGTTTCTTATGGTATTTAGGCGGGCGTTTCGAATTGAAGCAAAATTGCTCTGAATTAACGACGCTAACATTAATTATACGATGCGTTAGAGCATTTACGATTCAGTTTCTGCATTACCAGACTCAAAGCTACAAAGCTACTGTAAAAAGCAGGGTTGATCCCTCCGTCATAGGAATCCGTATAACACGAAAGTGAAACGTGTCCTTACAAAAGTAGTTGAATGTTCACTGTACATTGATATAAGAGTGCTTGCACAAGGTCTATTGGCGTTTGACAGTTATAGCGCGGTATAACGTGGATGCGTCCACGTTGAGGCTTGGAGGTACATATGTATCCCGGCGGCTAGCCTCCATGATCAATGATTAAACAAACCCTTGTGGTCATAGATGACTGTGGTTGCTGTACGGTGAGAGCGGAATCATGGAACTTCATTGGTATCCTTTCATCGCAGGCCGCATCACCAGTCAGCAGAATATACAATTTCCGGCTCTGCAGTCTCATCCGCTGAATCCTACAAATATCTTGGCGTCACATTCTCAAGCAATATTTCCTGGTCCACCCACGTGACTAACATAGTCAACTCCGCGAATCGCACTCTGGGTTTTCTACGTAGGCAGTTAAGACTTGCGCCCCCATCAGTTAAACTATCTTATATTACGTTTATTCGTCCGAAATTGGAATATGCATGTTTAGTCTGGGATCCCCACCAATCTAACTTATCCAACGTTCTAGAATCGATACAAAACCGTGCTGCACGTTTTATTGACTCCGAATATTCCTACAATTCCAGTGTTTCCAAGCTTAAAACTCGTGCTAATCTTTCTGAACTAGAATTACGACGTCACATATCTCGACTGCGCCTTTTTCACAAATTTTATCATGCTCCCATCGAAGTTTCAGCCATCCTGCCGGTCCATCGCTCATCAAGCCGCACAAACCGTTCAAGAGCAGTATACCCTCCGCCAGCACAAACCACCACCCATCTTCGCTCATTCTTTGTGGTAACCGCACGGGACTTGAACGGTCTACCTGCAACCACCTTGCACCACTCCGACCCACTTCAATTTAAGACTGCCCTCGAATTACTTTTCTTCTGTAATTGATACCAATCCCTCATGTAATACCCCAGCTGGGGCCTTTGAGGTATTCAAAAATAAATAAATAAATAAATAAATAAATAAATAAATAAATAAATAAATAAATCAGTGAAAGCGGGGTGACAGCCAGATGTGTGTGACTGATTGGACGCCAAACTTGGGCTAAGGTCGCCTACTCGAGGCATTTGAACAACGCTGCCCCACCAGAAGGAAACGCAACGCGCGTCGTGTCTTCCCCGGTGGCCGGCAGCGATTTTTCGCGGGGCGAGCTAGGAACGCGCAGTTACGGCCACGCGAAGCACTCGCGCGTTGCAGAGCTATTTATGGTAGGGACGAATGCTATGAGCGAGGACGATGCCAGGGGTAAGGTCGCCACCTGGTAGTGTATTAATGCGTTGGCAAAATTGCACGTTTCCTATTCGAAACACGCCGAATGGGAGGGACGCGTAGAAACAACGCTTGAAGGCACTAATGGTGTATTTCACGGTCATAATGCATTACTTCACTTTAGCATGAGCACTGAGAGAGGAGAGTGGTAGATATAAAAGGCTTGTTTTTAAAGCGTACAGGGTATGTGACCGTGGCGCAATGGATAGCGTGCCCGGAAACTCTTGTCGCGGACCTCGAGCTCCTAGGTTAGACTCCCGTTGGCGGAACTTTTTTTTGTCTTCTGATGATGTGTATTTTTTTTGACGTCGTTTCGGTGACGGAAATACGTCACTCAAATCTTGGTGGACCCCGGCATAAAACACTTTCATGTTAAAAAGTCGCAAACAAAACTTTCGCTGTCAGGGGTCCTTTAAGAGTTGAACGCGATAACGATATCCTGTCCCGAGTGCGTACTTCAACCACTTAGTGCATACTTGCTATGCACCCACTACGTGGTGTTCAGCGAATACGCGTAGTAGGTGTGTGCATTTTAACGCGATAGCGTTAAAGAGCTCGTTTCGCAGAAATGTCGGTGTCGGTGTCGGCGTCATTGGTTGTGTGAGAAAAATCATCATCTTGTCCGTGACAGAAAAATCGAGAGAAGCAAATAAAATAAATAATAAAAAAATTCCGGGTTTGAATGATGGCCGAACCCGGGTCGTCTGCGTGGCAAGCAGGTGTTCTACCACGCAGCCACGCTTCTTTTTTAAATGCGAATGCATTTCATAGTCTGGCTATGTCAGGCATCCGGCGTTGGCGTTGTCCGCGGAGGAGGAGTAGGAGGATAGGTTGAGGAGGTGTGCGCGCCGGCAGGTGTTAGATGTGAAGCATCTTATGGCGAAGCTTAATCCGGTGGTGGTGGTGTACGGCGTGACCGCCCTTACTGCGCATGCGCAAACCCTTTCAAAAAAATAAAGATAAAAAAACCTCCTCTCTCCCTCTCTCTCCCCTAGGCATCCCTCCCCGCGGCAACCACACCCTCACTGCGCATGCGCCTCCCCTCCTCTCTCCCCTGCTACGCTCCCCCCTCTCTCCTCTAGGCATCCCTGCCCGCGCCGTCCACACTCCCACTGCGCATGCGCGTCCCACCTCTCTTCTCTCCTACGCTCCCCCCTCTCTTCTCTAGGCATCTCTGCCCGCAGCGTCCACACTCCCACTGCGCATGCGCACCCCACCTCTCACTCCTCTCCTACGCTCCCCCCCCTCTCCCTCTCTCGCCTGGCGACGCCGACACAGGCAGCGTCTGCTAGCGAGTTTCTTGGTTGAAAAAACCGACTGCTCGCGCTGCACAACCGTTCACTGGCCACCCCGTATATATGGCAATGAATCTTGACCTCCAAGGTGGTTCCGGTGGGAAATTTCTCCTGTGCGTTGTTGAACAATAAAAATTCGCAGCGTGCGCGTTAACTAAAAGCGGTCTGCGGCGGAGCTCGGCGGAGCTATATATGAAAAAAAAAATTAGAAAAAATAAATAAAAAATTAAAAAAACAAGAAAAAAGCAAAAAAAAAAAAGGCGCTGCGCCGTGCTCCCGACCGGGCTGCAGAAATTAGGCGCCTTTTTCCTTCTTCAAACCACAACCACCATATATAAATGGAGTGAAGCGCGCGCGAAATGCATTCGCATTTCCTCACGATTCCCTTCGGGGAGGTGGGGGCTTTTTTTGTGCTTTATTGCCTGTTCCCAGACATTATGTAGATCAACAATGGCATAGGGGTAGAAACAACAGACAGTGTCAGTCCTACAGGACAGACACCAATTTTGCTTGTGATTACATATAAAATAACTTCCTCTGCTTGGAACTGCAATGAAAATAACTTTCATGCTTTGCAAACACGCGCGTCCTGTATACAGGCCTCACAGTACAACATATAATATCGCAGTAATATAGCGTGGTACAAGCGCGCATAGCCATCGGGCGTCAGAAGATGTGAATATCATAACGACATTGTGGTTCAGAGCCGTGAACCCATTACAAAAGGCACGCACGTAACTGCGCGTATTCCCTAAAGACCACGTAGTCGGTGCATAGCAACTTTGAAAACATTTCCCGCATTTACCGCGCATAATTGCTCGTGGTTTAAAGCATGCTGCGCATTACATAGTGTGCCCTAAGAGATTAAAGTATGGACTAGGGACACAATATCGCTATCACGTTCAACTCTTAAAGGCGAAGCTTAAGGGTCCCCCAATTTTTCGTAATAGGTGGCCGGCTTTAAACTACGAAATCGTCATGATAGTCGCATGCTCTGACACCCGATGACAATGTACGCTTGTACCACACAATATTACTGGGATATTACACGTTATATTGCTACCCCTATATAAAGGACGCTTGCGTTTGCGAAGCATGAAAGTTATTTCCACTGCATTTTCAAGCAGAGGAAGTCATTTTCACTGTATTTCCAAGCACAGGCGTCGCTGTGTGGTAGAACACCTGCTTGCCACGCAGACGGCGTGGGTTTGATCCTCACTCGATCCCGGAAATTTTTATTATTTATTTTATTTGCATCTTTCTCGATTCTTCGGTCACGGACAAGATCATGACTTTTCGCTCACAGCCAACGACGCCGACGCCGGAATTTCTGCGAAACGAGCTCTTTAACGCTGTCGCGGTAAAATAGGCATTTCCCTATAATCCTGCCTCTTACTATGATGCGCCGACGCGACATCGTCGCTTGGTCAAAGGTGGACTCATCCAAGAGGTAATGCAACAAGTGACCCACAGAAATCGACTAAGAACGTCAAGGTGAATTTATTGCATGTCTCTCACACTGTGGCTCCTGATGCGTCGCAAGAACTCTTGTCCCCGATTCTATGTATACCTAGTGTGCAGCAGAATTTTGTCAGCGAGTGTTACATAGTGCAACCTCCTGCGGAATATTTGGCTCTTCTTCCCTGGACACTGTTATCTGCAGACGAGACATCTAAGCAAGGGCGTCACCATCTTGGGCTTTAATGAAAATTGATTGTTGTTTGTGCTTTGAAACGCCGACAATTAACGAACTCATACAATTCCAGATTCTGCGGTACTGCAGTATTAATGCTCATGAATGTAATACACTCAAATGCCTAGTTTTGTTGGCACAAAATAACCCAACATGGCGGCACCCTAAACTACGTCGACCCGTGATGTAGTGTGAACATCTCGCCAATATTTACGTGCTGTACCGTAACAAGTTAGTATCCAAAACCTTGGCTTGAATTTGTGGGGGTAAATCACAAATTAACTCATTTTTTTTAAATTAAGCGTTATCCTCACGGCCTAATGCGCCTTCCGCAAGTTTAACGTTGCTGCATTTAGAAACGTTCCGCTTAATGCTGACATAACAATAATAACAATATCTGGTGTTTTACGTCCCGAAACTACGATATCATAATGAGAGACGCCGTGGTGGTGGGCTCCGGAAATTTTGACCATCTGGTGCTCTTTAACGTGCACTGACATCGCACAGTACACGGGCCTCTACCATTTCGCTAATGATGACATGAATCGAGGTGCTTGGTCAGTGGTAGACAAAACGACCGATAATAAAGATCAATGAAATAGATATCAACAGAAGAAGAACGCAGGTTATCGAAAAAAATTGAAGGACACTTTGTACATTCCAAAGTGCGTTCGGCGAAAGCTTGTGGCCCTTCGAGTGACTATGGTCTTTTTACAGCGAAATCTGTTATGAGATCACAACAAGGGTCGTTTTTTGCACCGTAGCTGTCAGCCGCCGCCGCCGCCGCCGCCACCACCGCCGCCGCCGCCGCCGGCGTCCGTAACCAATATCGCACAAAATAAGAAAAAAAAACTAAATAAAAAAAAAACACCTTTGGCAGAATCGGAATCGAACCCGGGACGTCTGCGTGGCAGCCCAGTACTCTACCACTGAGCTACGCCGCTGCTTGAAACTGCGGTGCAAAGTGATCCTATACAGGCTTCATGTAGGGTAAGAAATCGCGTTAACGTGTGTTGTAAAGTGTTTTAGAACAGTAAAGTAAGAACCAGGCGTCACACGATACGAATTGCGTAACGAGAGGGTCGTTCAATGCTCCAACCCATCACAAAATGGCATAATTCTTCATCGTCGTCAGCCACAGCATCAGCAAAGTGCACATATTGCGTTACAAGTGTGTAGCGGGTACGGCGCTTTTCCGAAAAATGAAGAATAATGGCATAATGGACCCTTCCCCACTACACAAAAATTATGATGATTTACGTCGTAGTGTGTATCATGAAAGTGTGCTTGTAGTAGTTGCCCCAAGAGTGTTTAAAAAAGACTCCAGAAAGGCCGCTCTTCCAGCTTTCGCTGTGACTGTGCTGAGCGTTGCGCTCAGGCCTGGCGGTTTTTCTTTTTTCTTTTACAATCTCAGTGGGATGGCACACAAACGGAATGTGTGCGTGTTTTCTTTTTTTTTAATTTTTTACCGCGAATCGCAGCGAGATGCGAGACTAATGGGCCTCCGTTCGCATGCGTTCGTATTTTCTCGCGCTTTGCGCATAGTGCAAGCGCCATCCGCGTTCCAGCGCTTGAATTGGCGGGCACTTTGTAAATTCCAAAATGTGTTCCGCGAACGCCTGTGTCCATTGAGACGGGGTCGGGCAGAATGGAACGCGATGCGCACGTTTCTCTTCTTGTGTGATTGGAAACGCTGGACACAGCGACGCTACGCAAGCAAAGCGCGAGCGCTGTTGAGTCCGACGCGACCGGCGTCCGTTTGCGCGCCCCGGCGGCCACCTGGCACCGTGCCAGGGCTCAGACGGAGGGAAGGACGGACGGACGGACACGGATGGACGGACGGACGTGAGCATGAGACATTAAAGGCTTTCGCCTTAAAAAACATGGCTGATCCCTCTGTCATAGGAATTGCTATAACACGAAAGTGAGACGTGTCTTCATAGAAGTCGTTGAGCGTTTATTGTGCATTGTTTCGAATGCACAATGTTTCGCCGCACATACTGAGCAGCAGTGGCGATGTGTTGTCATGGCCCGGTGTAGGATGATTTCTTCGTGTTTAAAGGTTTGCTCATTCCTTGTATACTTATATATAGCTTTCATTAAGCGCGTGGTTGTCGCTGCTGCTGAGTAGCTCGCCTCTTGGGTGTCGCTTGCGTTGTGAGCTTGTATTGGCAGACACAACGCCAGATACTTGTCTTGCCTGTCCCTAGTCATTTAGTGGTGAAGAGTCGTGCTTGATGTGCTGCGAATGCAACTTCTATTACCCAGTTGGAAATTGTTCTGGGGTATCACTAGCCGCGTACCGAAAAAAGACAGATGTCACTATAAAATCTTGGAAGTGCGCTACGTGCAAATCCACAAAGGCTCGAGGAAGTCAGAGCACAACGAATATCAGTGACGAAACTGAAATGGACCTTTCTCGTGAAATAAAAGAAATGCACCGCAAACTTGCTGCGCTTCTTGAAATCAAAGTGAAAGTATATGCGCTAGATGAAATCAAAGAAACGGTTGACAGCGTTGAACAAGCAGTGCAAGAGATGGATGGATGGATGGTGGAACTTTATTTATAGTCCTGAGAGACGCGACTAACGCGCAGTGGGCTTCTCCCACGTTGGGACGGGCAGGCTAAGCCTGACCGCCGCATCGTGGGCTCTCTGGATGGCCTAAAGCTGATCCCCCCTCGTTGGGGCTTCTGATGGCTAAGAAAAATTAGGCAGATCGCAAGTACAATGGGAATCGATGTTATGCGAAGCATGCGGAGGCCAGGTCACTGGGTTATAATTTTTTTATTGCGCGAAACATTACGAAATGACGTTAAAGATATGTACAAATGTTGTACGCACTGACATCTGTTGAACAGTCGCATATGTTTCATATAACCAGTTGTTTACAGTTGCGCAACGATGTCAAGAGAAACATGGGTATTACCAACACCAGAAGCGGTAAGCTGATATGTAGCACTTGTGCTTGCGAGGAAGGTTGCCCTGGATAGTGCTTCGTGGACCAACTACAGTGGATGGCACTTAAGTATACAATTGACGTTAACCCGAAATGACGCCTTCCTCATAGGAGTACATATATGATGTTTATAAAATTCGATAGCCAGCACTGCAACCACAATTGACCTTTCACCAACATTACGCCTGCACAGGGTCTTTCTAGCAGTTCCGAGACCTGGCGTGGCTCTGTGGTAGAACACTTGATTGCCACGCAGATTGCTTGGGTTCGACTCCTGCTAGGACCCTGATAATATATTTATTATTTGCGTTCGTCGGGTCAACGCTGCCGACGTCAGTTTTTCTTAACGCTCTCGCATTTAAATTACTGATGTCTGTCCTCGCCGTTCCTGCGTAGATATATATTGTCAAACACCTGTGGTGCATACCCGCATACCGCGGCTCATGGTATGCGGGTATGTGCCACACGGGTCTGCAGGAAAGGGTTTGACGACGTACACCACAGGATTTTCAAGTTATTCATGTCATGACCAGCCAGACATATTCGTCAATACCTCTTACCCTCCCATACAAATTTTGGTCTACCCCAAGTTAAGGGGGAATCACGAGAGCACCCACACGTAGGCGGCTAGATAGATAGATCGATAGATACGTAGATAGAAACGCAAAAGTGCTTACAGTACGTAAAGAAATCCTTCGCATTTAATACGATGAGGTCATTGCGCAGATGAAACAGCAAAATGCCGATATATCAGGACTCAAGAAACGCGCGGAAAAGCTCATGGTAATAGTCAGTGATTTCAAAATCGGAAAGCTGAAACAAAAGCTGAATGACTTGGATCAGTACAGCCAACGACTAAATTTAGAAATACACGGTATGCCCCACCGTGCAGGAAAGAATCATCTGGAGAAACTTAATAGGCTAGGTGATGATCTCGACGTTGCGCATCTTTCTGACCAGGATGTGCAAGCTGTTCATCGATTTCCATCCAAAAACAAAACTGACATTTCAAGGGAAACTGAAACGGTCCCGCCCATTTTGGGTCGATTGTTTTCGCGAAAAATTAGGGACAGCTGGCTGGCAAAAAGTCAACCGAGGAAAGCTTCATCAAAAGTATTTCTGCATGAAAACTAACAGCGCAAAACACACAGCTTTTTTGGAAGATGAAAACAAGAGCAGTTGAAAGAGAATACCAGTTTGCATGGCATAAGAGCGGTAAACTATTTATTCGCCGTAGCCCACGCGATCGTGTAATCCGGATTATCACGATGGCTGACCTCGAAGAGATAAAATAGGGTTCTCATGCATGCTGCTTCTCATGGCACGTGGTGTATAAAATGGCAAGTTTGAATAGATATTATGATAAGGAAATTTTTAAGGCTTCCACCGCATCATGCTTTCTGCATTTAAATGCGCAAAGCTTAAAAAAGTAAGGAAGAACGGGTTTGCATGCTTCTTGATGATTTAAAATACAACGTCGACGTTGTAGCCTTCTCTGAAACATGGTTCGCAGGTGAATATGAAGTACTATTCCCAGATTACAGATGTATAACCGTATCCAAAAAAGAAAAACGAGTGGGTTGGGTAGCTTTTTACGTCAAAAACAATTTGCATTTTGAAACAGTGGCAGAGTTTTGAGTCGTAAACCCTCACCACGAATCCCTCATGATGAAGTGCGACGGCACTGTAATTCTCATAATTTACAGGCTGCCTTTGGGTGCCATAGATGCCTTTTTTAACTTTTAAAACTTATGCTGGACTTTTGTTCCGAACTAGGTCTGGCTATTGTTACTACGGGTGACTTCAACATCACTATGCTGTCACTAGAACGCAACAAACAAGTTCTTCTTGATGTCTTTTCCTCTTACGGCCTAGGAAAATGTAACTAATGTACCGACAGGAGTAACTTATTTATCCGAAACTCACATTAGTTATGTTTTGTTACACAAGTGAATGTCCTAGAAGCTGGTGTTTTGTTATCTGATGTAAGTGATCACATGCCAATTTTGTTTTCTGCAACCCTCATTCAAAAACAGATCGAATGCTTGCCAATAAAGCTTTTAAATTTTGAAGGATTAACAAAAGCAATATTGCTGCTTTTCAAATGTCTGTTAGTGAAACTGCATGGCCTGATCTTTATCAGTTAACGGATCCTGTCACTGCTTACAATTACTTGATCAATCACGTCAAAAAACTTTATAATGAAGCCTTTCATGTAACACCTAACAAACAAAGCAAGAAATGTAGAAAGCCTTGGATTACTACGGCACTTCTAAGGCGAATGAAGGAACGAGGCAGACTCTTTAGTGACCTCATTAAAACTAGACAGCCTGATCGCGTAACTGAATATAAGATCAGGAACAAACTATGCCGTGATATCAAAGAAGCAAGAAATTGTTATTACGAAAATAAGTTCGAGAACATTTTTAATGACCCGAAACGTGTGTGGCAAGCATTAAAAGACCTATTCCTGCAAAAAGAGAAAATCAGCGTCTCTGAAATAGTAGATATATAACATATTCTGGGGGTATCTTTGTCTAGTAAGTTTAATAAACACTTTTTAAAATGCGGAGCATCGGTAAGCGAGAACTCTGACACTCCTAATTACGGGTCATACTTTATGCGTAGCTCTTTGAAGTCTTTCATGGAGCCAACAACAGAACATCAGATTAAATCCCAGATACTAAAATTAAAGAATGCGTCCGCATGTGGCGAGGACGAGATAAAAGCCAAGCCGATAAAAGTAGTTGTCGACCATATGAGAAATCCTTTATCACAGATATGGAACCTCATTTTGACTTCAGGTGTGTTCCCTGATAAACTAAAAATCGAACGAGTAACAGTTACATTTAACCGTTTTCAAAGTTTTATTGCGATAGCAATTATATGGACAGTCTCGACGGGTTTTTGCCGTCGCCACCGCCGTCATGTCGCGTATGAAGTCCAAATTGATAAGAGCCCCCTGCGCATCGTACGTTCTACCTGCGTGTAGTAGCGCGCGAGCGGGAGCGATGAACGCGGCTGAAATGGAGATCAAACGAGCCTGCCCATCTCCGTCACTCCCAGGCGCATGCGATAAGATCCCCCCAACTGTTCGACCGACCAGCGCCGCCCGTCGTTCGCGAGCGTGAAAAGACGCGAGGGGGGGGGTTCCCTCGAGCGACCTTCGATTTTATGAGCGCGGTCGTCGCTGGCGCGCGCGTTATCTCCCAATCTCGGCAGGCGACAGCGGGTGGCCGGTGCTGCGCTCTCAACGCGAAGAGAATGTGGTGTGAGCGGCCGTATTCTCCTAAACCAGCGTTTTCTACAGTTGCGTGAGATCGGATCCAAAACAATTAGCTGCCAGCCTCACTTCGTATAACATTACAATTTGTTGCTATCGCATTCATTGCTTCGCCCTTGTGGTGAAACTGATTTTTTGAACATATGATTAATGTAAGAATTATGAAATTGTGCACTAAAAATAATATACTTACAGATAACCAGTACGGCTTTCAGAAAGGGAAGTCAGGTGAAGTGGCGCTTACAACTATCATAGAAAAAATTACTCAGAAATTTCAAGGCAACATGTATACTCAAAGGATATCTCTTGACTTTCAAAAGGCATTTGATTATATTAAGCATGTCATCTTAGTAAAAAAATTAAGTGAATATGGTATTAGGGGACTCGCTCTTGACCTGATACGTAGTTATTTGACAAACCGCTACCAGTACACCGAGACCCAGAATTCAAAATCAGTTTTGGCGAAATTAAATATGGTGTTCCTCAGGGTTCCATTCTTGGACCACTTATTTCTTTATTATATATAAATTATATTGGAAATGTTCCGTTCACGCCCGATATAATTCTTCACGCCAATGACACGAAGGTATTTTTTTCAGGAGAGAAAATAGATATTCTTCAGGCGCAGGCTAATAAATTGCTCAATAATTTGTCCCAGTGGCTTATTGTAAATAAACTTATTAACTGGAATTAAATACCAAGAAAACTAAATATATAATTTTTCGCTCCCGAAATAAGTCTATCGGGAAGGACGTACACTTGTCATTCTGTGGTGAGATTATCGAGCGTGTAAGAATGCATAACTTTCTCGGTGTTATTTTCGAAAATCTCAGCTGGTCCCCCTCAGGTTGATAATCTTACAAGACGCATCTCACTTTCAATAGGTATTACAAGCAGAGTAAAACAACTTTTGCCGCGTTGGCTAAAATTCAGCTGTATTACGCACTAATTCATTCCTATTTACAATACTGCCTCCTTGTATGGGGAACAACAACAAAAACAAATATTAATGAGCTGTATATCCTACAAAAACGTATTTTGCGAGTTATTGAAAATGTACCTTACATAACTCACTCTGCGCCACTTTTCAAGGCGAATAATATATTAACAATGCAACAAATACTGAAAAACATGGCTGATCCCTCCGTCATAGGAATCGGTATAACACGAAAGTGAAAAGTGTCTCCAGAGAAATAGTGCTTATTGTGTAGTGATTATCAGAGTTCGTACTATGTCTATTGCTGTTTTACAGCTATAGCACCATTTGACGTGGATGCACCCACGTCGACGTCTAGTGGCACATCTACATCGCGACAACTAACACCCATGATCATGATCTAACCACTGTGGTAGTTGAACTTTTGAACGTTTTAACCTATACCTGGACACAGCGTATCACGAATCGCGCGCTAAGATGACATCGACCACCTACACCTGTGCTCCTGCATGCACTGCCACACTGCGCTTCAGCAACACGGGAGGCAGAGCCTGAGCCGCGAACGCGCGCAGGCGTTCCGCGTCCGGTTGGCCTCTGTCTCGCTCCACCAAGGCACCACATTCATCCGTCCACGTCATTGCCTTTCTGCACCGCCTACTGGAGCAATTTTATTAGTCGGTGCTATCGCACTCAATGTAGTCGGCGGCGAAATACCGTTGCTGCCTGTGGAAGCTGCACTACGCCGACAACGAGCCGTCACACGCTAACACGAAGCGAAAGGCAAAGAGCACAACTAGAGTGACACATAATAGCGTCTAGGGGGGACTGCCCAATGCTAGCGCGGCCAGTGTTTGTTGGCTATGGAGACGCTTTCACCATTACTTCTCTTCATCGCTCACAGACAGCGGCACCGCCCGGCGCCGCCAACAGAGAGCACCGAGCGAGAGAGATTGTGCGAGAGATATAAGGCGCGTTGGTAGAATGTTCTCCGTCTGCCTCTTTAGCTCAGTCGGTATAGCGTCGGGCGCATACCGTCGCGGGCCAAGCAGTCGGAGGTTCGATTCCAGGCGGGGAACATTTTTCTGAAAGTTTTTTCTTTCTCATTTGGTGGCGTCCATTTTAAAAACGTCATATCCATGACGGAAATACGTCACTAAAGTCTTGGTGGGCCCCGGCATAAAACACTTTCGTGTTAAAAGAAGATAGGCATTGCAATATTACAGAAAATAAACTTATGCCAGGATAATTTTCATCGACAATTTCTGTCGAAGGGATACAATTCCGAAACTAGAACAACCATGTATGACAAAGGTTTTACACGGACTAACTATGCCATGCAGAAACAATCTTACATAATAGCAGACTTCTTATATCATCATCCTACCGTCATAAATATGATACAAGAAACGATGCACATGAAATGCTTCAAAAGAAAGTTAGCTGCATACCTTTTATCAACACAAAAATAATTCACTGTTTCTCTTGTGTTTTTGTTTTTGCTGCAGTCTGTATTTACATTTTTGTTCTGCTCTTGTATATCTGTACTCGTAAAATTGTATAATTGTATTCATCTTGTATATGTATTACCAGATATGTTTAGTATATGTAATTTGTGTGTGTATTAATCAATGCTCATGTAACGGCCTCTGTTGTTTGAGTTATTTGTGTCTAGAAAGGGGTGTGACACTCAGTCAGGCATTCGTGCCTTTTTGTCACCCTCCTAGGCAAGAGAAATGTACATTTGTTATTTGTCGTTGTCTGAAAGAAATATGAATATGAATACTTGTTATCGCAATAAAAGGAACGGTGAAGAATGCTTGTCGTCAACTAAACTTATTTCACAGAAAAAACGGGTTCTTCTACGAAGTTAACATGCAACGACAGACGGTGCGACAGGGAGGTGTAAGGATATTCGGCAGGTATAATGATAAAAAATGGCATCTCGTTCATGAGGCCCCTAGAAAAGGTAATAAGAAGTATGGGCACTGCCTGTGTGGTACTGTCGCAAAACGAAAGATGGAAGGAAGGAAGCAAACAGAAAGGGAGAAGGCAGGGAGGTTAACCAGAAAGACTTCCGGTTGGCTACCCTACACTGGGGGGATTAGGGAAGGGGAATAGAAAGATGAGAGAGAGGAGGGAAGAGAAGGAAAAGAGAGAGAGGCAGTGAAATTCAGTGCAGTGTGTGGAACTGCACCGCAAGTTAGAGGCGTTCACACAAGCCCGTCGTCCTCAAAAAGCACAAGAGGGCTTTCACTGCCTTGTGGGCTGTCGAGAGATGTGGACGGTGCTGTAATATCACCTGCACAGAAAGTGGTCGATCATCCAGTCGCCGCAATGCGTTGGCAAGTACTTGTCTCTCTGAGGCAAAACGAGGACAGTGGCACAGCAGGTGTTCGATATTTTCGTCGGTGCCGCAAACATCGCATGCCGCACTGTCAGTCACTCCGATTAACGTTGTATATGCTTTCGTGAAAAGATAATTTTTGAAAACGTATCGACTGTGAAGTAGAGTTGAATGCCAGCATGCATGCGCTACGGCGTGTGTCGGCACATGTGAACTACCTGTAAAAACCCATTCCTTCTATGTAACAAATTAAGTTGAAGGCCACAGTTTTTACTGTCCTTTTTTCTTTCTGCAACTCTTCTTTCCTTCTCACTTAAGCGCTGCAAATGCATCAACGCCAGCTCAACTACCGTTGGACGAGCAGTCAAAGTCAGTGAGGCCGTCGACTTCGGGCACCATCTATAATATTAGTTGTCTGCTGTTTAATAAAGCTTCATCATCAGCATTGGAGTACGGTGAACAAGGGAGTAAGGAAAAGAATGAGGCTGCGTGCACACACTCATAACTGGTCTATTACCTGTGAAATCAGCCATGCTAATAATTCCCATCTCGAAAGCCACCTGGTATCGAGAGAAAAACACTATAGTGGCTTCACATGGTGCGAAATGTCACGTTAACAGATTTACTACAGCATGGCAAAGCGTACAATCGCACCAGGCGTCACATCCTGTCACTTGAGTGGGTTGCTGAAAGGCCGGCACACTGCAAACCGCTTTCTGGTAATTATAAATCATCCTAAGGAGCACCAAGATATGTGCAGCAGTGTAGGTGCACGTATTTTCTGATGAATTCAGGTGTCTCTAATTCAGAAAATGATAAATTGACGCCGTAGTACGCATGTCGGCACTTTGCAGTAAACTCGCTCTTCGGGGGGAGTTCAAAGCAGCCAGTGCACTGCGCCCTGCGGTTCCTTTCTTGGAGACACGGCTGAGGTATCTCTCGAAGGAAAACGGAAAGGCTGGTATTGATTCATACTTATAAATTACCGGCACTAAGACAACAAGCGCTCGTGTTTCGCACTTTGTTTCTGTCGTCTTCGCGCATCCAGTTTACAAGTGCCCATCGATAAACGAGGCCAAGCTAGCGAATGAGAAGGCGATGCGAAAGGGGCAAGATGCCGTTATCGCGTGCTACTCTTCTAGGCAGAGCTCTAGTATCCTTGAAGCTTTTTCGTGACGCGAGCAACGGGTTACATTATTGCTTGTATTCCAAGCCCTTGCCGCCGAGTACTACTGGTTTATCGAATGTTGAGGAAAACTGTTTTAAATCATAAAAGCGTTACAAAATCGATTCTTTTGGTTCAGGTGTTATATTAGAAACGTGTGATAATGGAGCATGACTTTAATTACCACAAGTGCAAATGAATTGCTAGAGTAAATAATGATGAAATGAATGTGCTTCATGAAAGAGTGCACAATTTTCTTGAGAGCGGGTGGGATCATTGCGGCCCTAGGCGGAGCTGATTTCAGCCACGCGCACTGCTTACTGCGTAATCTCTAGGACCCACTTCGGCAGCGCGAGGAACAACAAGGTGAACCCCAGGAATACCCGAAAGAAACGAACACCTGGGAGAACACCTGGGAGAACCTGGGAGTATCGTCACAAGCATAGGTCGGCAAAATAAATGGAGCTCACTCAGACTCACTCAATAAATATATTTTTCGCTTAGGACTCACTCGGACTCAGACTCACCAAAATTTTGCTGAAGCAAACTCACTCGGACTCAGACTCACGAAATTTCTCTTCAACCAAACTCACTCGGACTCAGACTCACCGGTGTTTTTGTCATCCAGACTCACTCGGACTCAGACTCACCAAACTTTTCCTCAAACGGACTCACTCGGACTCAGACTCATGAATATTTTCGTCAACCTGACTCGCTCGGACTCAGACTCACCAAACTTTTCCTCAAACGGACTCACTCGGACTCAGACTCATGAATATTTTCGTCAACCTGACTCACTCGGACTCAGACTCACCAAAATTTTCCTCAAGCGGACTCACTCGGACTCAGACTCACCAAAATATAACTCAGCCGGACTCACTCGGACTCAGACTCACCAAAATATAACTCAACCGGACTCACTCTGACTCAGACTCACGAAAGTATTACTCTGCCCGACTCACTCAGACTCAGACACACGAAAATATAACGAAAATATAACTCAGCCGGACTCACTCACCAAAATATTTGTCATCCGGACTCTGTCGGACTCAGACTCACCAAAATTCTCCTGAAGCGGACTCACTCGCGGACCCACAGACTCGCCTAACTATTTCTCAACCAGACGTACTCGGACTAAAAATTAGCCATATTCGATTTGGCCCAGCTCATCCAATAAATGTCGAAGGGCTTATGTAGAATAACACATGTAAAGGGTTCACAAGTGCCAGGAAACCTTCAAAATATATGTATGATAGCTTTCAACAAACAAAAAAGAAGTTCTTTCCCGTGCATCGCAATGTCTATCGTAAAAAGAAATTCAACATTACACGCGATTTTTTGCAATATTGAGAATGTTTTCTTTAAATATAAGAATGGGTATACCGACCTTCGTAGAACATTAGGTTTTCATTCCTGTTACATTTGAAATGCACTATGCGCACGCGCCATGTTTTCAATGGGCGAGCGCGTACGTGCGTTTTTGGCAGACCCAATTATAAATGACGTCCTTTCTTACGCTTTGCCGTTCGAAGGCCTAATCACGCTACTTGGGAACGAAGAAAGCTTGACATTACGTTATGGCGCTTTTCTAAACACGTTCATGAAACTGCCAATGGTCTTGCAGTCAATTTACCGCTCATTGACAACGCGAAAAAGAAAATAATATGAGGCAGCCATCTTTTGCAGAATCGAGCTCACCACCCTTGAAAAATTTTGGAAACATGGCTTTATAGGGTGCATGGTTCTGCCTCTCTAAAGTTTCGAAAACACCTGCCACGATAGTCTAGTGTTTGTGGTGCTTGACTGCTCACCCGAAGATCACGGCATCGAATCCCGGCCGCATTTTCGATGGATGCCGAAACGCTTGAGCCATGTGTGCTTATATTTTGGCGCACGTAATGAACCCCAGGTAGCCAATATTTCCGTAGCCTTCGACTACGGCGCCCCTAATAATCACATCATGGTTCTCGGACGTTAAACGCCTATAATTATTATACTATAGTGTTTCGAATTATAGAAATGGTAAGTTCGGTTTTAGTCGATGTCATGCTTTCGCAAAGTGATTGCGGATAATATAGGTTCGTATTTTAAGCCAAGATGTGGTTGTCAGAGACGCCGTAGTGGAGGGCTTCAGATATTTCGACCACCCAGGGTTCTTCAACGTGCATCTTAATCTAAGTACACGGGTTGTGACTGCGTTTGTTTCTAGCAAGATATTTTTCGGAGCCGGCTAAGAACCAGTTGTAACTGTTAGTGACTACTCTATCTCGTGGATAGTGGTAAAGAGTCGTATCCAGTACCACGCTGGATACGGACACAAGGCAAAAAGGAACGTGCATAGGCGCGCCGATGAGAGCCGGCCAGTGTGTTCAAAGGTATGGTCGAAGCTTTTCGCATGGTCTGGTACAGACCATGCAAAACGAGGTGGCAATTTTCTCAAGCCGATTGCAAGAATGCCGTATTGAAAGGTGGGGACGCGGGCGCCGCTTCACAGTGATCCTACTAGTCCCCAGAAAGGACAGGAATATTCATTTCTAAGAAAAAAGTCACTGGACAAGGCCCTGAACTGACAACTAGAGGGTTTACTACAAACCAGACGCAATAAATTCACTTACCTAACCCTGCGCTATTAGCAATTTTATTTCTTTTTATTTTCTCACTGCGTCGCTATTATATCTATCCTTAATAACTTATTATTTGTATTGTTTTTACTTCGATGTAACTGCTACTCTCTTACGCATTATCAAATGCACAGCTCCCCTCTGTAATTCCTTGGGGCCTTCAGGGTACTATTAAATAAATAAATAATTGAGGAGCCTATTTTCAGCGGGTAAATGGGGCAGCGGAGGTTGCCATAACGTACTGTTTTTCTTTGCAGAATGACAGACTGATGGGCAATTGGTGTGGGTTCATAATGACATCTAGTGATTCATGAAACATATGAGAAATGCGCTAATTTGTCTCCCGTGAGAGGACACTGCTCAGCGACTTATGATCGAAAGCCAGTGCTACAACAAATACAAAATGAGTGACATGAAGGCAGGACATGCGCTTTTTTTTTCTTTCTTGCTTCAAAGCCTACATTCTCGAAAGATGCAAAAGAGGGGGCTAAGGGATCGAGAGCAGTGCTCGAGTCTCGTATATTTATGAGACCGCTCCTTATCTTCATACCAGCGCATACTGCCACCCCCCCCCCCCCCCCCCTCTATCTTTCCCATTGAAGTTCTGAAACAAAATTTTGAAGTCTAGATAACATGTGGGATAGATTTGTGTACACACACGCGCATCATATACGAAATATCAACAGATAATATAGCCTAGGACGTATCTAAAATTGATTTTAAAGTTCCTATCGCCCTACTGCAGCTAAACGTGCCTTCGTTTATTGTGTAAACAACCAACCACCCGCTGCGTCACGAGTTTAAATATAAAACTCCAACCAAAATCACCAATCGTCGCCACAACAGCGGATAGAAGAACGGAAGACAATAATTCGTGACCTCTACACCAACGGCTACACAAAGGCGTTTATTCGCAGAGCCCTGCGTAAGAGAAAAGACGGGGGAAACGTGACTCCAACGGCGCCGCAACGACGCCGTGTGTCGATCCCCTACATTACGGGCGCCAGCGAAGCAATAGCCCGTATACTAAGAAAGGCAGGGGTCGACGTTTCCCACAAGCCATCCACAACCATCGGCAGTTTCATTCCTCGGCCCAAAGACAGCGCATGTGTGGAAAAAGCGCAGGGCGTCGTGTACCGGATCACGTGCGCCGACTGCCCCGCTTCCTACATTGAGGAAACCAAGAACTTCCATGAAAGAATGCGGCAGCACAAGAATGACCTCCGTCACTTGAACAGCGGACGGACCGAAGTGACAAAGCACTGCCAGCGGTTTGACCACCATACCAGTCCCGACGGCGCTGTGATTTTAGAAAAAGAAAGGAACCTTCGCCGGCGGCCCCTCCTCGAATCCTGCTACATTGAGCAGACAGCGGGAAACATCAACCACACCACGGGGGGCACTGCCCTCCCTCTACTGCCAGGGCTTGCGACGACTCACAGCAAACAATCACGCCTGGCAAGAAGGCCTTGCACATCTCGGGCCTTCTCACCCCTGAACAAGAAGCCGATCATGCTTCGAAACGTCGCGGTTTCTTAAAATAAATTTTGGCTGCAGTTTTCTCTTTTCTCCAGTTTTCTATTATCCCAACCAGACAGACTTCTGCCGAATGTTCACTTTTGAAAGAATAGAGATATTTGTGTTGCAGGCCCCAAGCCTAGAGTGTCGAGCTCGTTGCTTCGTTTTGTACTTTCCTTGCATTCCTTGGGGGGTATTAGGAGCTCGAAAGCAAGATATGAGAAACTAGCCTGGGAAACGGCCGTGCCATGAAGCTTTTTGCCGTGTGGCTTGGACGAACAATGACGGCTGAGGGACCACAGAAAGTGCTTCGGCGTGTCGACGCTGACTATGAATGGAAATGTGTTTGAATAGGAAAGAAAAGAAAAAAAAACGAAAAAAAAAACGGGTTTTGCTTGAGTCGGCAAGGACTGAACTGCAGGCGTGCTGTGAAAATATGGCAGCAATATCTCCCAAAGAGAGTCTAGAATTCTAAGAAGTCATTAAAGTTTAAAAGCTCCTTGAATTGCTGAGAGGTAACAGAATTTTTTGTCCACATTACAGCCCGAAGAAATTTGTTTTTGCAAGTGATGAAGCATTGCGTATGGCATGAATGGTGCGTTTCTACCCCCTTCCTCCTTGAAATCCTGTCGCTACAACTTTCGAGGTATCACGGGGGCAAGCTTTATCTAGGCACTTTAAATAACGAAGCCGCTGTTTAATTGGTCGATGTATGTATACTGCGCGGTAGTAAACACGGACGACAAGAAAAGACAAGGACAAGCGCAGACTATCAACTTGTGTATCAACCGTGTTTACTACCGCGCAGTATACATACATCGATTATGAATCACCAACTGGCCCAATCGTCCACCTTGATTAGTTTAATTGGTAGCGAATGACATGATGAAAGCCGATGGTCTGTGTCGTCGCTGCATTCTTAACAAAGCTTGAAATTCGGCAATATGGTGCATAGCTACTGGGAAATTTTTGAGCGCTGTACAATGCGTTCACAAGGCATTCAAAAGCACCCGTCCTGTCTCTCTCGTACTTGTGAACGTCTTGTTTGGCACTCGAAAATTTCCCAATTGCCACATTTATTCATGAAAAAACCGAAGCGACATCTAAAGACACAAGCGGTTCATTGCAACAGAGAGTGAAGGGGCGCTCGATGCTCGCGAATCGTGCTGCTTTGTCGTATTTGAATCCACATGGATGATGAAGCTCGAACATTGCACTCACTCTCCGTTGATTAGGTACACAATTGTAGATCAAACTCAATGTGGATCACGATGTCGCTAAATAAAAGTGGCCTGGAGTTGTACATGTGCCAGAACATGCGGCCCACAGCCCACTTACATGCCCTCGTATATGAGGGCATGGACAGCTTGATAATTTGAAAAATAATTTCTAGGGCTTTACAAGACACGCCATAAAAGGAGGCTATAAATATTTGTAACCATAGGTCGGCAAAATAAATGGAGCCCATGCAGACTCACTCAATAAACGTTTTTCGCTTAGCACTCACTAGGACCCAGACTAACCAAAATTCTGCTGAAGCGAACTCACTCGGACTCAGACTCATTAATATTTTTTTTCAACCGGACTCACTCGGACTCAGACTCACCAAAATTTTGCTAAAGCGAACTCACTCGGACTCAGACTCATTAATATTTTCTTCAACTGGACTCACTCGGACTCAGACTCACCAAAATTTTGCTGAAGCAGACTCACTCGGACTCGGACTCACGAAATTTCTCTACAACTAAACTCACTCGTACTCAGACTCACCGGTGTTTTCGTCATCCAGACTCACTCGGACTCGGACTCACTAAACTTTTCCTCAAACGGACTCACTCGGACTCAGACTCATGAATATTTTCGTCAACCTGACTCACTCGGACTCAGACTCACCAAAAGTTTCCTCAAGCGGACTCACTCGGACTCAGACTCACCAAAATATAACTCAGCCGGACTCACTCGGACTCAGACTCACCTAATTATAATTCAGCCGGACTCACTCAGACTCAGACTCACGCTCAATCTGAGTCTGAGTGAGTCTGAGTGAGTCGACTCATGAGTGAGTTTGCCGACCTATGGTCACAAGACACCTTAGTCTGGGATAAGAATAGCCTACAATTTCTTTTCAAATCACACTTTTTTTTTCGTCCATTTCCAATAATGGCTGGTAGCATCACTTGCCACACAGTTAATGCCTCTGTAGCCCCACAAAACAAACGCTTTGATAGATGAAAACTACAACAAAAAAAAAGAACGGTGTCCGAACATAAGCTGTGTTCTAGCGCAGTGTTCAAATAGATCTTGAAGCTTAAAAAAATCACAGTTTCTCCACCAGGTTCAGCCAATGAATGCGATAGCAACAAGTCCGTGAGTTTTACGAACTAAGGCTACCAGCTAACCCTTCTGCATCCGATGTCGCTGAACTGAGCCAAACGTTGTTTCAAGGGAATAGGGCCTCTCCTCGGACGGATGCGGTTTTCGTGCTGTCAGTCCTGTAAACGTGATGAGTTGAGAACGCAGCAAGCCTACTAGCGGTCTCCGAATGCCTGTTGATTCGCGAGAGTGCGCGCGCGAGCCGAGCGACCGCGACCACGCTTTAAAGGGACACTAAAGCGAAACAATTACTTAGTTCAGAATGACAAACTGCACTCTGACAACTCTAATGCCATATGTTTCACTATCATAAGTTCATTATTAGCGGCGAAAATCAAGGTTGAAGTTTTTTTTAAAATTTGGCGCCTATATCTGCGCGCGTGACGTGAGAAATTCCAAATGTATTTTTTCGTATTTTCGCCACATTGGCTCGATAAAATTTTCTGAAACTTCGTATGCTAGGTATATGGCACCCACAGATGACAATGCACCTCATTTTTATCGATTAGAAGCTACGTAAAGCTCAGTAGACGCCTTCATAATCTATGAAGTGCTCAATAAGTGCTGTGACATTTTACTACCTTATATATTTTTGTTGCCCCTCCTGCTTGGGCCTAAGTATAGGCCTGCAGAACCTGTAAATAAATAAATAAATAAATAAAAAATGACGTCACAGTGTCTGGTGCGGGAATCTCACGGTGGCGTCTCCACCCGCATTTTCTTTTCGCGTATTTTCTCTCTTACCAAGCATCGTGTCGCGGTAAGAGTGGTGTTTTCTGGATTGTGAAATTGTACTTAACTAATACGCGAAAAATCGTTTTGCCCTTTAGTGTCCCTTTAAGACGAAAGTTCGCAGTTCCTACTCGAGCGACGCAGCCCCCCCCCCCCCCTTCTTTCCTTATTACCGACGGTCTTTCGCCTGGCGAAAGAGAGCTGGAGCGTTTTGTTTCTGGTTGATGATCCATCGAATGTAGGCTCACCGCACGCACCCTTCGTGCGGCGTAGTCGGCCGGCTCGTTTCATCTCTGCTTCAGCCGCGTTCATACTCAGCGCTGACATGCTTCTACTCGGGCGTAGAACATA
>JALIZH010025787.1:0-11328 GCA_030522465.1 Rhipicephalus appendiculatus | reverse complement strand
AATTTTCTTTCACTTTCACCAGCGAGGGCTTCAGCTTTTGTGCTCGGACGTGGGCGATTTGTAAGCTGTAGTTCCTGAATACCCGGGCCAAACATTCGCTGATTCCGGGCCCATAGGGTACCGGTGCTCGCTTGTTTGGAGGCACGTCTATTTGACGTGCATAGCGCGACAGTCTCTTTTCAACAGAGCGAAAAGAATCCGCTTGTCCGCTAGAATTAAGGTCGCGATACGGCTTCAGTGCGTCAGCTGTTGCATCCAAGCGTTACGTGGCACATTGGCGTGTTTGTGTAATTTGAGCATTTGTGTCCGTATCGTGGGATAATCAGGCACGTCGTCTACACTGACGTGTAAAGCGTAGCTCAGTGTAACAGGTAACGTCGCCGCTACCGTTGCAGCACAAAAGTCACTTTTATCGAAACGAAGTGTTACCAGTGATCTTGAAGACATGTGTAAGCTGTGCGAAGGAGACAACACGCTAGCAACGTAGAACACACACACACACACACACACACACACACACACACACACACACACACACACACACACACACACACACACACACACACACACACACACACACACACACACACACACACACACACACACACACACACACACACACACACACACACACACACACACACACACACACACACACGCGCGCGCGCGCGAAGCGCATTGGTTTCTATGTTTCTGACGCATCGTCCCCCTTCGCACAGTTTAAACATGTCTTCAAAATGGATCAACCAACTAACCCAACAACATGCGTTACCACTGATTCTTGGTGGATTACTGCTTGGACGAGTAACGCTGGTGTATAGGTTGCTGTCTCATAGCTATAGATGCCTTGATCCATGCAATCTTGATAAGTTTGACGAAGATCAAGATTATATCTACTGCGTGCGCGCTGCAGGTAGAATAGCCACCGGCGTCGTAGTACTTGTTGTACACATCCACGACGAGGTTGGCCTTGTATCGGAATCGATTAGTGCGTAACATAGCGACTACTCGGCCATCCTCACCACCATTACACCCGAACTATAATGGCATGTCGATCAAGACAACAAACGAGTTCGTGCCTTTGTTCAAGATTCTGTGTCGCCCCTGTGTCGTGCGCTATAAGCAGCTTCGCTGGTCATCTGCCTTCACAGAGCGGAATGGCTCACAATTTTTCCGAAGACTGGCAATAAGTTCACAAAAATGGAGCACTTGAGGTACAAATAAGATTCGATGAATAGTATGGTGACAAACGAGTTTTGCGCTGGACAATTAGCCAAGTGCACTATGAACAGCTCTTGAAAGTTGTGGTAGCTTCGGGGACAAGGTCGAGAAGGCGGGTGCTATTCTTGGATACGGTGGCGGCATTTCGTGTGGGCGAAATGCAGGAACAGTCGTGTATTCAGACTTAGGTGCGCAATCATCACAATATACGACCATCGCATTACAGGACAAAGGCCTCTGCCATGTTTTCCCCGCTGACCCGGTCCCATGCTTGCTGCGGCCAAGTTATTACCGCAAACTTAGTCTCATCATTTTAAACTTCGTTACAGAGAACGCTAGACATGGACAAAAGTAAGGAAAACGAACGACAAGGCGTTTTTTGTTCGTTTTGCTTCCTTTCGTCCGTGTCTAGTGTTGCGCAGTAAAGAAGTTCAAGCTGAAATTCCAACCAAGTGGTTCAACTTGCCTTGCTGCAATATTCTCATCGCATCATCAAACATTCTACCTCCCCGTGGTGCATACAACATTCCGGTATAAACAAGTGTCGTGAACTTAAAGAACTTTTAAACAACGGAGCTGCCTGAGCCGGCCGGAAAAACTTTGGTGTCCGCAAAAAACGCCGAGGAGCGCCTCGCTGCCGCGCTGTCATCGTCCTCTGCTTCATCTACTGCTTTCCTCCCAAAACACGTGCGCCGATTTTCTGGCGCGAGATGCAATAACTCTCATGGGCGAGACAACGAGTTAAGAGAGCGAGAAAGAAAGAGGCGATGAGGGAGAGAGATAGAAAGGTTGAAAACATAAACATACAGAAAGAGAGCAATTCAAGGGGAAAATTTTTCTTCGCGAGGCGAGACTCGAACCCGCGTACCCACTATCCGAAGGCGAACATCTTAACCAATCGGCTACCCGAACACGATATCAGAGCATAGCGTAGCCTTGTATAGTGTAGTATAGCAAGCGGGTGGAAAGGAAAATGAGGGTGAGGAGAGAAAGGAGAAGAGAGAGAGTAAAACATAGCGCAGAACGATAACAAAGGGCAGAAAGAAAAAGGAGTGAAAGAGAGAGAATTAAAAATAGAGAAAGACATAGAGAGAGAGGGTAAGAGATTCAAAGAGACAGGAAGCGATAAATAAAAAGAGAAAGTGAAGTAAAGGTATAAGGACCGAGAAAGAGAAAGAAACTGAGAGACAGAAAGAAAAAAATAGATATAAAGACAAGCAAGAAAGACATACACAAGAAACAGAGAGAAGATAGAGAAAAAAGATAAAATTTGCAAAACATAACAAAAGAGCAACAGCCAGGACCGGGGTTGCCGTTGGCTGGACTTGAAAAGTAGCCAGAACTCAAGCTAAAGGTAGCCAAAGTAGCAATGTCATTTAATTTTATCGCCAAATTTTTAGCCGAATGTAACAGGAGTGGTATTATGAGTAGAGTTTCTATTATTGAACAATAAATAATACCATTTTGAAAAAATTGGCGGACCCTTAATCTTCGTCTTTAAGGGTTGAACGCGATAGCGACATCCTGTCCCGAGTGCCTACTTCAACCACCTAGTGCATACTTGCTGTTCACCCACTACGTGGTGTTAAGGGAATACGCCCAGTAAGGTGTGTGCCGTTTGGAATGGGTGGCCGGCTTTGAACTACGAAATTGTTTTGATAGTCACATATGCTGACGCCCGATGGCAATGTACGCTTGTACCACGCAGTATTCCTGGGATATTACATGTGATATTGCGACGCCTATATAAAGGACGCTTGCGTTTGCGAAGCATGAAAGCTATTTTCACTGCATTTCCAAGCAGAGGAAGTTATTTTCACTGTATTTCCAAGCAGAAGCGTGGCTGTGTGGTAGAACACCTGCTTGCCACGCACGCGGACCGGGTTCGATCCTCACTCGGACCCGGAAATTTTGAGTATTTATTTTATTTGCATCTTTCTTGATTTTTCGGTCACGGACAAGATGATGATTTTTTCGCCCACAACCAACGACGCCGACGTCGCCGCCGACGCCGGAATTTCTGCGAAACGAGCTCTTAAACGTTATCGCGCTAAAAAGAATACCATAGAACTAAGATCAGTTTTTCCTCTTGCTTAAGTTTTCAATTGCTAAGTCACAGACCGTACAAATATATGAATAAATTATAATGACTAAAGAGTGCCATGCTTATACTTTAGGTAGAATAGATGGTGCTCTTGCCAGATACAGACCAGTTCTGGAATATTCCAGCCAACCAGTAAGCGCGAATATTAAATGTTCAGCAGTTTTTCCTTGCTTAAATGTTGAAATATACTTGTGGGTAGTTGTTTGATCATCACGGCGTATGGCAGCGCACACCGGGTGAGAAGACGAACACGAAAACAAAAGAACAACACAAGGGCTGAAGGCTTGAAGCCGCAGATGGTATTTGATTGGTAGAGCTTGCATAATACCCGTCCAGCTTCAGATAGTGAAAGCTAGTTAAGATGTACAGTCCAGCTTCATTTTGTTGCGGACCTTTGTAGTTTTCCTGAAATTCACACCAGAACAACCGCTGCGGGTCAGAATGAAAAACTTGCGCGTAGCATCAGCATAGACGGCGGGCAGCGTGAGGAGTGTGTTAGTTTACCAGCATACACATAGCTTCACTTCATATTTACAGGCACGAGTGTCGGTAGCGTTTTGCCTTGGAAGGAGCAGAGAGAGAGGGGGGGGGGGGGGGGGGAGGTGTGCAAACCCGTGTTGCATCGCGGCTGGGGGGGGGGGGGGGAGAGCACTGGTGTAGCTTAGGTGGACGTAAGTGCTGGTCTGGCTTGAAGGGGGCAAGTGCCCCTTCTGCACCCCCTGCCGACGCCCATGTTTGCAGGCACGCCGCACATTGCGCTGGTGTGCCTCGATGGGCACCAACCCGCTCGGGGGGTAGGGAAGACGCGTGCGCGCATCGGCTGATATGAAAGGATTGCTTAAAAACAGTGTACTTAATCGCCAAATGCTATAAAAAATGGCTACTTTATGCGCCCAAAACTAAAGTTAGAAATAGCCAAAAAAATAGCCATGGCGCCAACCTGAATTTTCTGTCGCCAGACGGGGTCGTAAAGTAGCCAATTTGGCGAAAGTAGCCACCAACGGCCACCCTGGACAGGACTACCCAGGTGCCCATCGGCTCGCAGTCTCTTTGGCATTACGCCTACGGTGCATAGTATGCTAATTTTTACATCGAAAACTGTTATGAGATCCCAATAACGGCCGTTTTTGGCGCCATAGTTGTCCGCCGCCGCCGCCACCGGTGTCCGCAATGGGTGCGTGCCTATCACAAAAGTTACGATTTATGACGCAGTGGGTGCCATGCAAGTGCACCTGTAGAAGATGCCCCAACAGTGTTTAAAAGAGGCTTTGGCCGCTCTTATACAGCTTTCGCTGTGACTGTGCCGCGCGTTCCGCGTAGGCCTGACAAATTTTTATTTTTGTTGATCACTCACTTTGATGTAAAAGGGCAATACAAATAAATAATGTAAAGAGTTGGGCGCGTCAATGCTGCGCACATCGCATTAACTTTCATCGCGTTCTTACCCTGCTGGCCGAAAAAGACGCTAGACTCGTCCTTCGAGTGTGTGATGAATGACTCCAGGGACTCTTAGGGGCGAAGCTCCTAAGGGTGTGGGTCTGTCCCTCCTCTGTAGTTGTCGTAGTACTGGTAGGTAGGTAGATAGCCACGTATAGTGGAATGTACCCACTCCACGTGATAAAGATGACGATGACGCAGTATAGTGGAATGTACCCACTACACGTGATAACGATGAATTATAAGCGCGTTCCAGTATAGTGGAATGTACCCACTACACGTGATAACGATGACGATGACATCATTCACTTCGTGCATATGGCGTAATTTTAGGGGCGAAGCTCCTTAGGGTGTGGGTGTCTGTCCTTCCTCTGTAGTAGTAGTAGTAGTAGTAGTAGTAGTAGTAGTAGTAGTAGTAGTAGTAGTAGGTAGGTAGGTAGGTAGGTAGGTAGGTAGGTAGGTAGGTAGGTAGGTAGGTAGGTAGGTAGGTAGGCACGTGTAGTGGAATGTACCCACTCCACGTGATAAAGATGACGATGACGCAGTACAGTGGAATGTACCCACTACACGTGTGGCGCTTCTCATTGGAGGAAGACGATCGTTCGATTTAGCGCTCGGTCTCGGCGCGCTTTCACTTTCACTCGGAGTCGCCGGATGGATCCTGCGGAGCGACGAGCGCGCAAGGCGGCGGCAGCGCGCGCTCGCAGTAGTTGGGGACTTTACCGTGGACAACATTGAAAATAATTGGCTTATCCAACATATGGCTTCTAGATATGCACTCATATGTATATCGTTTGACCATATGAAACCTACCACGATCCGAGGAACATGCATAGACGTAGTATTTGCAAATTGTCCACTGCAACCCATACAGGAACCGCTCTCCCTTCAACAAATAAAAGTTGATTTGTATATATGTATACACACAGTGTTTCTCACGTCTTTACATGATGATCGACTGGGCGAATTACACGGAAGATTCACGGTTTACCGATGATTCCGTCCGGAGCTTCGCCCACTCATCATCATTCACCCCGTGGATATGCTGTGATTTTTTAAATGCGGAGCATTTCTTTGCGTACTGTAAGCGCTTTTGCGTTTCTATCTGCGTATCTATCTATCTATCTATCTATCTATCTATCTAGCCGCCTACGTCTGGGGGGCTCTTGTCACCGCCTCCTTAACTTGGGGTAGACCAAAATTTGTATCGGAGGGTGAGATGTATTGACGAATATGACTGGCTGGTTGTGACATGAATAACGTGAAAATCCTGTCGCGTACGTCTTCAAACCCTTCCCTGCAGACACGTGTGGCTCATACCCGTATACAACGGGCCGCAGTATGCGGGTATGAGCCACTGGTGTTTGACAATTTATATCTACCCAGGAACGGCGTGGACAGACATGAGTAATTTAAATGCGAGAGCGTTACGAAAAACTGACGTCGGCAGCGTTGACCTGACGAACACAAATAATAAATATCAGGTATCAGCAGGAATCGAACCCAAGCAATCTGCGTGGCAATCAAGTACTTCTACCACAGAGCCACGCCAGGTCTCAGAAATGCTTTGGAAAAAGACCCTATGCAGTGGCGTACCAACTTGTTCACGAGTGGGGGGGGCCGAGTATTCCACACTCCGTCGCCCATATATATATATATATATATATATATATATATATATATATATATATATATATATATATATATATATATATATATATATATATATATATATACATATATATATATATATATATATATATATATATATGAATGGGTCATTCTATATCAAGTGTAACACGTAAATTTTCGACCATCTCCGATCGCGCTGAAAAAAATAATTGCGCTAGTACATGTGAGTGTGAGAAGTACTTATTGAGGCGTTATATTTCGGCAAAAAATTTTGCGTTGGTTAGAGGGCGCTTCGAAGTTTGACCAAGGAAGTGAAAGTGTGCCGCACTGAATAATTATATAAAATTACTGGTTTGAGTAATTACTACGAAACAATTTTTCCTTAATTTCAAGCCACTGATCTTTCAGAACTATTCATTTTCCTTTGAAGTTTCGTTATTTCTGGCATTGGCAAAAAATCGCAAAATGCTGCATGGTTAGCGTTTTGTAGAAAAAGCAAAATTTTTTTTGGCGAGTAATATATTCACATTGTGGGCTTTAGAGGTTCCTACAATAACTTATAAAAATTCTGTGGGAGCGAATGAAGCAGAAACATCACCACAATATTGTGAGAAAGTTGGGAAAATAGCATTTCCACCCCTATTGCGACATCTTTTTTCGCAACGTAGCGGTCCAAGTAAAAATATGGCTTATACATCTTTGTGTAGTACGCTTTGTTGGTATGACGTACGAAAAATTTTGAAAGAGTAGTTTTTTGTTTTCAGCGTAAAAACATTTTCGAACTGAACAACCACAAGGTTGTAAGAAGTTAGCCTTTGCCTCGCCTTCACTGCATGGCACATTAGTACAGGATTCCTGCGGGAGCCCTTTCGCAGTGATTAATGCAAAACATACAACTGCCTGCCGCTTATTTTAGTAATGCCGCTGTGTGCTATGTCAGAAATTCCAATAGTGCTAAAATTAAGGAGAGGTATGTTCCCCCCTTGGACCATCGAAGGACAGGTAATATTCAACCATTTCATGGACCAAAGTGGCAGAATCATAATGTAGTTGGCAGTCTGCAAACAGTTCATCGTGCTTGGCTTCTGTTAATTAAGATACATAATATTAGGTAATAATTAAGGGCATAATCGGCACACTGCATGCGCTTCTCGCGAAAAAACAAAAATTTTATGTGAAAAGTTCACGAATGCACCTGTGTCTCACGAAAACCAGGTAATGCTTCACTGCATGGCACGAGCAATGAAGCAGTACCTTGGTTCCAATTTTTTTTTGTCTATGTTAATAGAAACATTGCGTAGAAAATTTATTATTTTTTTATATTCTTCCTCGGTCATTCATCTTCAAAATGTATTTTCTGCATTTTCATTGTTTTGCATGTTTTTTGCATATATAGTGTTTTTATTGCTCTGTTTATCAGCTGGCAACCAAAAATTAATGACTTTTCAAATTTTTATGCATTTCACAATATTGTTGCTGCTCCATAACTTATATTAATTGGAAAGAGTGTCTCATTACGCATAATTTGGTATGCGGCAATACGTGCTGGACTACTTTTCAAATTGGCAAATAGTTTCTTCCCGAGAAAAATGAAAAATAACTATCTTCTCGCGGTAACGAAATAGTTAGAGGGCCCTCCGGCCTCTCCATGTACATACGCCTGTGCAAACGGTGTAGGAACAAATTTTCTTTGAAAAAAATATGTTTCATTATAACGTTAAACAACCCCGCATTGTTTCCATGCGCATTGGTGTTTAGCAGTTTATGATTGGTCCAAATTTTATCGGTCATGCACACAGCGCCTGCTCGTAACGCGATGCTACAAATGACCCCAATATGATCCATCACGTAATGACCACTTCTGCACGACTATAAAAAAAAGGAAAATACACTATTTTTAGTATGGCATATTTGTGACCATCAGTTCATCGCCAAAAATTTTCGGTGTATCATAAAATTGAGTGCTCGCTACGCGACGTCACAAATCTGTGAAACCTGGCGGCGTTAAAATGACTTGTGCACACTAAACAGTGCACTACTACGGTGAACAATATCTAAACACATTTGGAGTAGCCGGACGATGTCTCATTCTGAATGAATTTCAAGAAGGCTGCCCGCCGATCACATTGGCAATGGCTACTTATAGCAGCTGGCGAGACGAATTCATATGAGTTTAATAAATATTTTCAGTTGCAGTATAACACTGTTGAGCTGTTTGAGCGCGTTTTCAAATCTGTGAACACATCCTTGCTGAGAGAGAGGGAGGAAGGCAAACAGACCTGCGCGTGTGTGCTTCTTTGCCGCTTGAGTTGTAATTCGCCCTGTACAAGTCAATTCGAGATGACTCAAGACCAACTAGCCCGGCTGTCAATTCAGTCTCCGTAGTCCAGAAAACCGTGGACCTCGACCATTTCCCTGGTCCAGTAGATCAAGTTGAGGGACATGCATGGAAGTGGGGCTTCCCGACATACTCGAGTCCACTGCCTTATTCCTCGCCTTGTTCCAATTCGGCGATATCGCTGCAAGCTACCATATGATAAGCAAGGCGAACAGATTATTCGGAAACTGAAGCGGACCTTCTTTAGCTCCCCCAATGCTGTCCAATTTAAAAAAACAAAAAAAAACACAACCTTTTTGCACATTCATAGACTGATAGCAAATTTGATATGGAGCAGCGGTAATGCCATTCCTTTCCGATGAAAGAAAATTAATTTGCTGAAACAAGAGAAGCGTTTGGTCGGTGTTTAACAAAGTTTACTGGTTCCTGCCCGCATTTGCGTCGACGATTTTGTAAATTTCAAACCAGGCAGAGCAGAATAAAGTCGTGACAGAATGCTCTAACGTTACAGAGCCCCTACTAAGCGATAGCCCTTTCTGCAATGCTGCAACGCACAGCGCGCAAGCGTCGCATAAGCGGCCCGCACCGCAGAGCACCCGCGTTGCGTGGTCGTCATACGCGGAAGGCCCTCTCCACAGCAGAAACGTGACAAATTTCACTACACAAGTAAATGATTGCTGTGTAAAAGTAAGACTTCTCCTCAGTTGATGGTTTCCGAGTGTGCAGCCGTAACTGACCGCAGTCGAGAGTGGGGGGGCTCCGCCCCTAACTTTCTCAGTGGGGGGGGGGCTCGCGCCCCCCTTGCCCCCCCCGGTAGATACGCCTATGACCCTATGCAGGCGTAAGGTTGGTGAAACGTCAATTGTGGTTGCAGTGCAGGCTATCTAATTTTATAAACACTACATTTGTACTCCTAGCAGCCAGGCGTGATGTCGCGTTAACGTCAACTGTATATTTAAGGGACATCCGTTGTAGTTGATCCACGAAGCACTAGCCAGGGATACCAAGCACAAGTGACATATCAGCTTACCGCTTCTGGTGTTGGTAATACTCATAGTTCTGTTGGCATTGTTACGCAACTGTGAACGATTGGTTATATAAGACATATACGACTGTTCAACATATGTCTGTGCGTACAACATATGTACATATCTTTAGCGTCATTTCGTAACGTTTCTCTCATTAAAATTAGAACCCAGTCACCTTGCCTCCGCATGCTTCGCATAACATCGATTCCCGTGGCACTTGGGATCTGGCGATTTTTTGTACTACCAGGCATGTTACAACAGCTTGAAAAGAAATGCAAAAAGAAGAACGCGGAGATGTCGCACTGCATAGTGTTCGCATTTATTTTTCATCGCGACCTTAGCTAGCTGCGGCAAAGTATTGTCGCCTTCGCGTATAGTTCGGTTGCGAAGGCGAGAGCGGCTATTATAGGAATTTATGTAAAAAATATATATTGTATAAGAAAACAGCCAGTCAAGTTAAATAAAATATGCAGACATGCTGTCAGAAGCGTCGCAACATATTGTGCGACCATCGTACAAGCAGCGCTTTGAACGCCACCCACCACGAGGGCTTCAATAAAACACAGGAATTCGACGCAATCTGGCGTTATATTTCGCTTATCGACATCCACAGCAAAATGAATACAGTAAAAATGATTAATGAATTAAGAAATTCATAATTTCAAAACCAAAAGTCAGAGCCTAGTTGCGTTGGTGCTGCCAGCCGGCAGCACCAACACCCCAAGCACCCCTGTTTTCCCACCCGACCGAGTCGTCGTGTCACCAGAAACGCCTGTCCTTGAGCGGGCTGACGCAGAGGCATCGCCGCGGCATCGGCGTCCTGCAGACTGCTGGACACTGCAGCCATGCCGGCCACGCAACACCTTCTCGTCGCGGGTCATGAGCGTCTGAGGCAGTCATGGTAGAATGGGATGCTCGGCTCACCCCACTGAGGACACCGAGACAGCTGTCTGGGAAGTCCCGTGGACCGAACGTCGCCATCATCCTCTGACTGCGCTCGCTCACGACGCCCCGGTCGTTGTCGCGGCTGTGCTCGTGCAGGTGTACTTTGCTGAAGACGCTAACCGCGACGTTGGTGCAGCCGCTCGAAGGCCGTCGTCCTCCAGCTCGGGCCGATGCGAGCAGCAGCTTCAGCTCCCCCTCTGTGAACACCGCGTTGTCGAGTTCCTTGCAGCTGGCCTCGTTTGCGGGGGATGGAGCAGGGGTTGTTCGGCTTCACTTGTCCATCAGTCGGAATAAGACGAGGTGGCATGGATTCTCGCCTGAAGTCACAGTGACGAAGGACTTGTCGAGCTGAAAGCCGCTGTGCACGACGGGCATTGATATTCGCTCGCTCCATGAACCCTTGAGGAATGTTTAGGCCGTCCTGGACTTCCACGAAAATGACGATGCTGGACGTTGTCACTTCGTTGCATTCAGCCCAGAGAGAATTCCAGTCAAGAGTAGAGTAGAGTAGGAGCGCTGGCATTCCTTCTTTATCGTCGTCTTCGCTTCGCAAACGGGGGCTCGTGGTCGGTGGAAAAAAAATGAAGGAATTGAGTTGAGTTGAATAATATATAATTACTTAG
>JALIZH010025786.1:0-15293 GCA_030522465.1 Rhipicephalus appendiculatus | reverse complement strand
TGAAACCACGCGCCTGCTGTACCGCAGAGATAGAAGCCAACGTTTGCGAGCATCATTGTATGGTCCCACCGATAGACCGCTGCAAACCGCTCGTACTTCGCAATCCAGTCATCGACGTCGATGTGGTCGGTGCCGCAGTAGTTCCCGGGATCGCGCGGTTGAGTCAATACGACCGGCTGTACCGACTCTACCGGAGTCGCGGTCGAAGCGGCAGCAGCAGAGTTGCTTTCTGTTGACATGTCGGGGCTGTCCAGAACACGTCCGCTGCGGAGTTCCGTCTTGCGTCGTACCCAGCACCTCCACCAAAATGTTGCGAATATATTTACAACTTATTTACAATAAGGAATAGTCCAGCAGTCAAGATGGCGACTGTTATTTTCCCCGAACACCGACACGTCGTCTCTCTCTTCTTCGCAGACTTCACCATAGTTATAGCTGCAACCCCCGCAACACTGTATATATATATATATATATATGTGTGTGTGTGTGTGTGTGTGTGTGTGTGTGTGTGTGTGTGTGTGTGTGTGTGTGTGTGTGTGTGTGTGTGTGTGTGTGTGTGTGTGTGTGTGTGTGTGTGTGTGTGTGTGAAGGCAAAACGTACGTGCGAAATGGAACTGTTCTTTAACGTTTCGGCCGGGCTCCAGCCTTTGTCCGAATAACCTTTTCAACGTGCTACCATCAAAGAGATCGTTTTCATGATAGTTCCGGTGTCAGTGTCGGCGTCGTTGCTTGTGAGAGAAAAGTCGGTGTTGTCCCTGATGAAAATATAAATGGATGGAAATAAATAAATAAATAATAGTAAATCTTTGGTTCGGGAGGGGGAATCAAACCCTGGCCTTCTGTGCAGGAGTCCTACCACGGAGCCAAGTCAGTGCTTAAAACAACTTCATCAAAAAATGCTATAACAGTGTCATGTAGTGGGAGGTGCCTCCTTAACGCATGCAATATTGAGTGGCAGAATCGTAGAATCCCACCACGCGTCAGAACATGCGAATTGCGAATGAGTGGGTAGTTTAAAGACTCCCACCCATAAAGTGTGTGGCGGCGCAGGTGACCGTGACACCTTACTGATGCTTAGTGGGTACTTCACTGATCTGTAGAAGAAATAATTGTGGCACTTTGCAAGTGTACTTGCAATAGGCACAATTTTGTCAGAGTTTCGCAGAACCACCACATCATTCACACCATAAATTAAGCGATGCTGCTTGCATCGAGGCTTCTACGAGCAATTATATATGACCCTTCTCCTCAACACCGCATTTTTTCCTTAACTGGCCGAAGAACGGATACGAAGAGTGTCACAGAATGGTTCAGATCTGCCGGCACGTGCCGCAACACAATCAGCCGCTCCCATTTTATTCTGCTGCATGCCGACAATCTCCAAAGGCCGTGAAGCTTGTGGGAAAACAAGAGTATTTGAAAACGATCGCCGATAAGCTTAAACTCGGTCAATAGAGTTGTGTCTTCAGGGATGAAGTTACAGCCGCAGATGCGTGGACCCTGGCGTTGACCGAACAGCGAGGGTCCAGCGCTCACTGCGCCGACGAGCTGAAGCGACTCCACTCGCCAGTAGGTTTGCAGGATATCGAATCTTTACAAGTCACCGATCACTAGACTTGCAGCACACAACGCAGCTAGGGAAATTCATGGTGTCCGAAAATGAAAACATCGAGATGAACGTTGTAGCGGAGCTCACGTCCACGCGGAGGACGTTGCGACGCACGCAGGCGGCACTCGCTGTCCGCTGGAGATCCAATGACGTAGACTTGGCATCTCCAATCATACCAGTCGCCGGTGATTTCTATAATAGAACAGTTTTGCGGAGAACAGAAACTGGAAATTAGAGCATAGCGTGCATTAGCGTTGTAGTACCTGAAAGATGCAAACACGACACAGATGTAGACCGGTATGCTCTAGACCTATCTATCTACACGTGTGTGTCGTGTTTCTTTCTTTTATGGTCCGCGCTTATACACTCTATGTTTATGGATAACCCACTCACCCGAGAAGCAACTAAATCGGAAACACTTTCAGCTGGGCCGCTGCTATCTGTATCTATGCGCATGCTTAAGGTCTTGTATAAAAACACACACTTGACTTGGAGAGCTTAAGTTTGTCTGCGAGATTTCTACAGAACTTGCTTTGCTGGCCCAATGCAGTTGTAAGAAATTGCTAAACTGCTTCAAGGTCCCTTTAAAACGAGTCTGCAGCTCTGGTGTTTGACATCGCTAAGAATACTGACCTACACAACTGTTACGTGTCTTACAGTATAGGAGCAGCACACGATGGTCATGCTGCACCAGCATATCTGACAAACAGCCCAGGAGCAGTAAAATGTCCAGAGAGCCAGCAACATATTATGACAACAGTCCCGAAAGAAGGAATGCTCTCTCTATCTGACTGCACTTTAAACCAAGTGCTGGCATTTGTGGAGTAAGTTAATTTTGTGTGGAATGACACGTATGTGAAATATTTTAAGTGATATTATTGTGTGCACAAAGGCTTCAGTATAGCGTGACCTAGAGTCAAGGCCAAATAATTTTAAACGATCTGACAGCGATAACGCCTCCTTAAGTTAGCCCAAGTTCGTTTTAAAAGCGCTGCGGTGTCCATACTGTTGCGGCATTTGTAGTACGGGAAACAAATACCAATACTGTAATCATTGTGGTTGCTGGGAAACACCAGGTTTCGTATTGGCGAATTTTCTACGCAGCATTTAGGACTCCTGTTGATAATGACTCGGCAAGTTCACACAGAAATTTAGGCTTAGCTATTTCGACAAAGGCACTCTCCTGAAAATATTTTCCTCACATGCGAGACCCTGGTAAGTACACCCCGTGATGTACTGACGCAAAGCAGCGCTATAGTGATCTCGTTATGACTCGGATCTCATTTAACCTACTCGTTCTCAAACTGTTCGCTTTTTTCAGCGCATCAGTCTAGCTATACCCTGAGCACGTGTTGCATCAGGTCAGAACAGCTGGCCTATCTGGAACCATCAGAAATCGCTTGCACCTCGTTTTCTCCTGCCCAATGTCATCATCATAAAACTTGTTTCAGATAATTCACCTTATCTTAACCTTCGCTTTTTAAATGCGAAGCATTTCTTAGCGAACTTCGGCGGCGTTGAGCGTATTTATCTATCTAGCCGCCTACGACTTTGTGCTCTCATGGCCGTTCGGTTAATGGGATGTGTACCAAAATTGGCATGGCATAACATGACTGTATAGCAACCATAACTGATAACTCAAATCATGAAAATAATTGCATGCATGTCATAAACGAAATGATTTACTTGCCACGGTCTTGGTGTTCTTCAGCCGTTTTGTTGTCTTGATATATACCGAAATTTGCATGCCATGAAAAGAGTCTATAACGAACGTTAGTGACAAGTCTTAAGGTGCAAATCACGACACGCATGTCATGTAAGTCATGATTTACATGTGATGGACTCGGGACGATCACGGCCGTTTAATTTATACATATGCAACAAAATTGGTATTCCGCGACGTGAGTGTACTAAAGACATAAATTGCAGGAAGTAACATGAAAATCACGACATGCGTGTCATGTACACCATGACTTACATGCCACGCTCATGGTGAACTCGCGGTTGTTGTAAAGGCTTGATATACGCCAAAATGAGGGTTGCGCGACTTGACTGTATGACGAGCATATATGACATGCGGTAGCATGAAAATAATGACATCCATGTCATGTCCGCCACTACTTACGTGTCACGTTCATGGTGAGCTCATGGCCATTTCACTCGCTTGATATACACCAAAACTGGTATGCGCGACGTGACTGTATGACCAACATACATGAGCGTTGGTGACATGAAAACAATGACATGTATGTCATGTGCGCCGTGACTTACAAATATGCCGCTCCTTGCTGGCTGCTTCGCATTACATTGATTCCCCGGTGCGTGGGATCTGCCGGATTTTTCATTGAGACGAGCACCGAGTGACACTCTTGATTCTATTCCAAGTGCTTCGGGTCGAGCACTTACTTTCGCTTTTGCGATTATTCAGACGCCTTCTAAAAAAATTAGGGCAACTTCGCACTAGTGGCGCCCCAGCGTGGTGCTCGTACTAAATTTCTTGATTCGTCTTCGACACGTACAACATTCATTCGCTATTTGAGCCTACAGTGCAAATCTGGTTTCGCGCTCCTTCCGCATAGAGTGCAGTCGCATTTCGTGCAACTTCCGTGAGATGAAACCTGTTTGAAAGGCTCGAAGTTCGAAATTTAAAAGCAGCTCAATAACACAAAGGTTCAGATTTTGTTTACCGTACTAAACGTCAATGATGTCAATAGCATTAAAACTAGATGAGATGTCATACACAATGAGCGTCTTTCTTTTGTATCATTGTTTGTTGACGACGAAGCTATGGAGTACAATGTACACTGATCAGGGTTTTTGGTATGCAACATGCCCTCGTAAAGATGATGCATTCGCCGGAATACACGATGTCTTCGTCAAACGATATTCTTTTCATTCGGCGTTTTCCTTTCAAACGACGTGAATTCTACACTCATGAAATTTCGTATTGGCCTGGGGTAGGGTTGCCAACTCTTCAGCAAAGGTAGTCGGGACGGGGAGGGGGGTAGACAAACATATGGGAGCCAGCGAAATTAGTTCTGTTTATTTTTGTGTCTTCAAGACAAATTCATTGTTTCTTTACTGTTGCGGCCTCTTGAAGTGGTACTTCAGCTGGCTACGTGCTGCTCGCAACACTTCCTTTAGCTGGAGAATGTGCTCAGTTGTCGCACTTCACGCGGAAGTTCAGCTCAAGAGGCTAAAGTCCCTCACAGCCACCGCTAACCACCGCAACATTGCTTCTGTTATAGGCACACTTTTAGCGCAAGATAGTATTGTGAACATAGGCCCGGAATTCTTTTGCGATCATCCGTTGCACCGTTCTCTTTCTCTTACGAACAGTCAAGTGTCCATAGCCATCACCACTACTGAAGTGCGTGTTTTTAGCAATTCGAGCACAAATTCTCTCAGGCATATGGAGGACTAGTTTCGGGGTCGTTCTATTTCTGCTACCATAGCCATCTTTGTAGCGAGGCAACTACCAGAACACTTACGTTCTTTCCTCGCGGCACTCGGCGAGGCCTGATTTCACTTGTAAACCACGCACCCTCTTTTTTTTTAGATGCGAAGCATCTTATGCTCGGGGCTCTGTCGGTCCCTCCCGCGTCCCGCGTCCCCCGTCCAGCGTCCCCCGTCCCCCTGTCCCGCGTCCGGCCACTTTTATGAAGTAGGGAAGCACCCATTATGTGAACCAGAACACTGCAGTAATATGAAGGCCGTCAACCGTACCACAGTCATCAGAGTAATGGCCGAGAGCACAGAGAGGCTGCTTAGCAATGGCTAGGCAGGTGGTGTCTGTCACCCAGGTTGACCCCATTCCTTGAGTCATGGCCGAGAGCACAGAGAGGCTGCTTAGCAATGGTTAGGCAGGTGGTGTCTGTCGCCCAGGTTGACCCCATTCCTTAATCTTGCTTGCATGTGTTTGGAGGGGGCTTAGTCCGTCCCTCCTTCCCGATTCCCATACCACCACAGCGCATGCGCGTCCCCTCCCCCTCTCTCTCCTACGCTCAACCCCTTTCTCTCGTCTAGGAATCCTCTACTCTACGGAGCAGCTCCCGCGTCCCACACCCCCCCCCCACAGCGCATGCGCGTCCCCTCCCCTATCCTCTCCTACGCTCACCCCTTTCCTCTACTCTAGGAATCATCTACTCTACGGAGCGGAGCCCGCGTCCCACATCCCCCACAGCGCATGCGCGTCCTCTCCCCCCTCTCTCCTCTAGGAATCCTCTACTCTACGGAGCGGCTCCGGCGTCCCACATCCCCACAGCGCATGCACGTCCCCCCCCTCTCTCCTCTCCTACGCCCCCCCCCGTCCTTTCCTCTAGGAATCCTCTACGGAGCGGCGCGCACGATAGGTGGTGTGACAGCTGCATACTCCGCTGAGGGCGCCACGGCAGTTCCGCGGTATAAAAATGACGGAGCGCGCGCGCCTCATTCTGTCTCCTGTGCAGCGCCGCGATGAGCGCCCGGACCGCTGCCGTGAAATGAGAGCGGCGGCGTTCCTCCCGCTCAAGCTAATTATCTCCCCGCTGCTTCGCATCCACACATCCTTTAGTGGGAGATGGGGAATTTTTTGTAGCGTTAGCTACACTGGCCTAGCCAAGCCCGTTTCGCGCGCCTCATCAAGAACCGTGCTGCGCATGCGCGAGGATCAGTGATGTCACTCAGTGATGTCACACACCGGAGCCGACACCTCCCGCGCACTCAGCCGCCACAGCGCGCTACTCACCGCCGCCGGTCTGCGCATTCCAGAGGAGTGACGTCGTAGCCGTGGTAGACGCACTCGCGCCGGCGCGCGCGCAGCTATTCGCCTTCGCTGTGCAGTCGCCGTCTGGCACTGCGCTGGAGCCGCTTGCGCTTCTGACTGGCGTTTGCCAGTGTGATATAGCCATGGAGAAGGAGAGCGCAAATGCTGCTCAACGGCGCAGAAGAGCGGAGAAGCTTGATCCCGAAGTAGTTGCCTGGCAATTAACTGTTGAGCGTAGGAAGAATAAACAGAATACTTTATTGGGGCCATAGACATGACAGCGTGTTACTTCACTGATCACCGAGCCGTCTTTGTGACAATAGAGAAGCAACCTGACGTTGAGCAAAAATAAATACACATGTGCCATATACTACGTATACCATATGTGTGTCATTGGAGTAGCAGTAAGCATGAAAATCAAGCTAATCCTAGACGATCTAGACAATCAGGAAAGCTATGAATAATCAGCTGAACCTTTGCTAACGCTACGTATATCCTGGCATAGCCGAGCTAAGCCACTGCAACATTTATTTTAGAGTGGTTGGTAAGCTTACACCCTGCTTTCGTGCTGACAACGAGCTTATTTGCACCTGTTAAACCGAGCACCCAGCATTTTTACGCCTTGTTGAGCACTAGTAATTCCCTACGCTGTTACTCATTCGGCGGGTACAGGCGACGGTACGACTATGTCTACCGTCGTTCCTGCAGAGCCATACCTGTACAACAATTGGTCTATAAAGCCCCGAGGTCGATTCACGTAATCAGCCGACATTTTTCAACTCCAGCGCGTCGCTTTACAGACGACAATGAACGTGCTCCTGGTCACCGACATCACCGATTCTGTAGACTGGTTGCCTGAGGGTACATTTTATGCCACCCATTCCTCGGCGTGAAACGCAATTTCCTGCCTCCCCTTATGGTATCACAGCTGAGTAGGCTCCAGCAACTCGGTGAACAAGGTAGGCCATCCCGTGGTAATCAGGTTCAGGAACTGTTGCACCTGATTTGTCAGTGACTTGGTGGCTACCCTTCGAACAAGTGCCGGCTTCAAGTATTGCACGATCACTTTTTCCAATGCATCGCACAGTATGAACGAATGGATACGAGTGGGCTCCGATGGTATCTCTAGAGGCTACCTACAATAGCCAAACCGCATCGCCGACTTTCCGCTTACAACACATCCAATCATCACCACTACGAGGAAGTCACAGCGAGGGGATTAACTCTCGTACTTTAAAACAACCGTCCACCGTCTCACCAGTCCGCTCAAAAAGCTGACGACTCGCGGCAAGACTGATCGGTGCAACCATTCCTCTTTACAGGAAAACCACCAAGGCCATTCTGATGGTGCCACCGTTACTCAGCCTGTTCCTTGACAGAAAATGCACACGCCAGTTGCTAACGGTGGAACCCTTCTTCAAGCCTCCTCTTCTCCTTGATCAACCGCATTACTGGCACCCACCTCCTCGTTGACCCCGGAGCCCTCCTGTCTCGCTGCCACCACCGCCGGAGACCGCCAACGCGGCTGGTCCGCGCCCACACGACGCAGAGGACCACACTGCTGGCGCATCGTATGTGCTTCGTTCAAGGACGTTAGACATCGGACTCAGGCGCCTGCAGAGTTTGGTGGCACTGACCACCGAGGCAACTTTGATTTACTGTATGAAAACGGCGGCTGCGAGCGCGCAGGCACTAGAAGAAAACGGCCAGTGGACGGTGGCGTTCGCGGTGCTCGCAGCTCGCGCTCGCTCGCCGCGGACGGTCGGTCGCTGCCGGGGCTTCAAGTAGTCAAGATGCGTTCCTCGGTGTCTCTGCGTTCTCTCTGAGTGGTTATAGGTGGCTTCTGGCTCAGACCCCTAAATCCAGTGCCCAACGTGGTGCTCGAACGCGCGGCCGTGAGATTAAGAGTCTCGTGTTCTACCGACTGATTGCCGACTTCCCCAGCTATGTCATTCTGTACGCTAGGGTTGGCAATCGGCGTTTAAGGATAGCCTCACCTCCCTAGGCGTATTTGAGCTGTAGTACAACTTCGTAATCTAACGTCGGTGCATTTCAGAGTGTCTGAACGCGTCACAAGACACTTGCGAAGCACCGGCGGTTCCCAAAATGATGAGTTGCCCGTAAAACAGGACGTCACGCATTGTATCATCGCCACCTTTCCACGAGTCACTATCCGTGGCTTGCTAGAAAGTCCACCGAGGCTTGTTAGAAGAAGTTTAGAGGTTGGAGCCCCCGCAAGCACATCCAACCAAGATCAAGGAATGGAGCCAACCTGGGCGACAGACACCACCTGCGTAGCCATTACTAAGCTGCTCCTCTATGCTATCGGCCATGACTCTAGTGACTGTAGTGGTCGTGGACGGCCTTATTGTACTACAGTGTTCTGCTTGACATAGATGGCCACACCACCTGCGGGACGCTCTGCTTCCTCGGTGCGCACGATGGGAACTACAGGTGGTCTGGAACGCGCTTATTCTTCATGGTCATCAGCGTCATCGTCATCATTATCACGAGATACTGCCGGTTACGCCTAACGCAGGACAAGGTTAGACTAAGTGGAGCTTCGCCCCTAAAACACAAATTAGTTTGCTGCGCATGACATTGTAGAAACTTGAATGTAATTTGTACTTCTTTTTCCCACTGGTAGACTTGGAAAAGTGGCTAAGCGTTTGTTTCGGGATTATATTATTATACTCGCAGACCATACAGACTCAAATGAATAAGTTGGTCACCCTAGAATGTTCAATGTCGGTCGCTTAACGTAGTCTGCCTGATAATATCTTTCCCATCGGGGTCAAAGTAGCGTAAGCCGACTGTATCACACTTGTGGTGTGGCAGGATTCCTCGTTGAATGCCTCGACATGGTAATATAAGAATGCCACTGCTGTTACAGGAGTGACCGTGGGAAGTGCTTATTGAATTCGGAGTCTCGAAAAATAACTCTTTTGACGGAAGCAAATTTACGAAATCCATTGAAGGATGGTGCAAAGCATTGTAAAAGCGTTCATCAAGAGGCTACAGTCGTAGAGCTTGTAGCGGTAAGAACTCTCAATAATTTCAACAGAAAAGAGAAATTGAAGATAGCTTGAATGAGCAATAGGTTGGTCTGCATGCCGGCAGGCTCATGCAATAGGTAAATTAAGTAACATGCATTTCCAGCTACCATTGTTACTACATTAGAGTCACTTCCTTTTACACACTCTCATGTGTTAACTTATCCTGCACTCCAAAGACGCCGAGGTATAAAAAATTAAGATATCAAAAAAGCACTACGCTAAGAAAAGACAGCAGCTCTTTCAGAGAAACGGCGTCATCGAGGTCTATATGAAACATATGCCCAAACCCTTGTCAACATCTACAAAAACTCCACCGCTATCCCGCTTCTGCCCGAAAGAAAGCAGGAGAATAAGCCAGAGCACAACTACACAGGCAAACACGATCAGAAGAAGGATGAACAAGGCGTTGAAGAAGGAACAGTGTCATGTTTGTCGTTCTCCTTGTCGCTCTTGTCGTTGCAGTTGCGCTATGGTTTGCCGTGAACCAGTAATTCGCCCAAATTTTCCCGCTACTGCGAAATCAGGAGAATACCGATCGCTAAACGTGTCAGGCGAGGATTTACAATCTTTCTAAGATATGGACTGCATGCATAGAATTCAAACGACTACATTAAGAAGTAGGAATAAAGATTAAGAAAATAACATGCGGCTTGCTGACGACATCGATATTTTGAGGAATGGTGGAGACGAGTCGCTACAATTACTGATGACATTGCTGATGACATTGCATTAAAGGGTAACCTTGAGGACAAACTGCAACTCATGATTACTGAATGGAAGAAGTAAAGCAGAACAGAAGGTCTGAAAATAATATGCAGAAAACTAATGTGCCACAGCCTCGGTAGAGAACAGCGTTTTGCGATAGGTCGCGAGGCACTTGTAGTGGTAAAGAAATATGTCTATTTAGGAGAAGTAGTAGCTGCCAAGCCGCACCATGACACTGAAGTAACTAGGGGTAGTGAAATGGGCTGGTTGGTACTGGTTCATTATGTTTTTTGTGTCCTCATTCTTGTTGCACTATGACGTAATGAAGTAGTTGAAGAAGATGAATGGGGTAAAGCAGGGGCGTAGCCAGAAATTTTTTCGGGGGGGGGCACCCCCTTGATTTCGGGGAGGGCACCTCCTTGAAATGACCATTTTTCCCTATGTATGTCATGGCGAAAAAAATTTCGGGGGGGGCACGTGCCCGGTGTGCCACCCCCTGGCTACGCCACTGGGGTAAAGTACATTCAGCAGGCATTCTCAAATCATGAATGATAGTTTACTAAGAGGAAGTATATAACAGCTGCGTCTTACCGGTACTTACCTATGGAGCAGAAAAAAAAAACATCCCCATCTCCCGCTAAAGGGAACCATGTGTAGATGCGAAGCAGCGGGGATGGTTAGCTTGAGCGGGAGAAACGTCGCCGCTCCAGTTTCGCGGTAGCGGCCCGGGTGCTCATTGCGGCGCTGCACAGGAGAGAGAATGAGGCGCACGCTCTCCGTCATTTCCATACCGCGGAACTACCGTGGCGCCCCCCAGCGGAGTATGCAGCTGTCGCATCGCCTGTCGTGCGGGCTGCTCCGTAGAGGATTCCTAGAGGAGACAACGGGGGGAACCGTAGGAGAAGAGAGAGAGGGGACGCGCATGCGCTGTGGGGTGTGGGATGCGGCGGCCGCTCCGTGGAGTAGATGATTCCTAGAGTAGAGAAAGGGGGAGGCGACGCGCATGGGCTGTGGAGGTGTAGGACGCCGGACGCGGGGGCCGCTCCGTAGAGTAGAGGATTCCTAGAGGAGAGAAAGGTGGTGAGCGTAGGAAAGAAGAGAAAGGGGGGAGGGGACGCGCATGTGCTGTGGGGGTGTAGGACGCGGGCGCCACTCCGTAGAGTTGAGGATTCCTAGAGGAAAGGGGGTGAGCGTAGTAGAGGAGAGAGAGAGGGAGAGGGGACGCGCATGCGCTGTGGTGGTGTGGGAAGGAGGGACGGACTAAGCCCCTCCAAACACATGCAAGCAAGATCAAGGAATGGGGTCAACCTGGGCGACAGACACTACCTGCCTAGTCATTGCTAAGCAGCCACTCTGTGCTCGCGGCCATGACTCTGGTGACTGTTATAGTGGTTGACGGCCTTTATATTACTACAGTGTTCTGGTTCGCATAATGGGTGCTTCCCTACTTCATGAAAGTTGCCGGACGCGGGACGCGGGACAGACGCGGGACGGACATAGCCCCGAGCATAAGATGCTTCGCATCTAATAGAGGCTTACAAAGAAAGTTCAACCTTAGATTGAGGACGATGCAGCTAGCAATGGAGAGGAAAATGATGGGTGTAACCTCAAGAGACAGGAATACAGCAGAGTGGGTCAGGAAACAAACGGGAGCTAAGGACATCTTAGACGAAACGTAAAAGACGTGGGAATTCGCAGGGCAAGAAGAGCGTAGGCAAGATAACCGCTGGTCATTAACTACTAGGCTGGGTTCCAACAGGAGGCAAGCGTGTGAGGAAGGGACAGAAAGTTAGTTGGGCAGATGAGATTGAAAAGTTCGCGGGGATGTGACGGAGGCGCGGCCAGCATAGGAGCGAGTTGATTGACAGAACATGCGAGAGGAATTTGTCCTTCAGTGGGCGCACTCAGGCTGATGATGATTATGGTGATGTAAGCCTCAGTGGTTATGCTGCTAGACTGCTGACCCGAATGTCGCGGGTTCGATCGCGGCCGCGGCGGACGGATTTCGATGGAGTCGAAATGCTAGAGGCTCGTTTATTGTGCGATGTCAGTGCACCGTTAAAGAACACCTGCAGATAACCAGATGGTCGAAATTTCAGGAGCTCTCCACTACGGCGTCCCTCACAATTATACTGTGGTTTTTGGGACATAAAACCTCACATATCATATGATGAATGTAATGATGATGACGATCATGAGCTTCACCGGAGCTCCCCGCCCCATCCCATGGGTGGTCGAGTCCGGGTCTGACAGACTACAAGCTTCGTAACGGATGAAAAATGAAAATGAAGCGATGACAATTTCTCACAATGGCCAGCCATTGATTTTTGACTTTCTGGAAGTAAAGATGGATGGCTAACAGTTCTTGGAATGCAGCATTAGGGGCCTTCCGCTGTCATTACAGTAAGCAAACTGTGTGGCCGCAACTTTGTACAATACACAGTGACAGAATAGGTGCGAGTGAGTGAAGGCGTGGGGCGGACTTCGCTCTCCCTTTAAGTAACTGTGAGCAGAAGGGGGGAAGCCCCCCCACCCCTCCTCCGTGCACACGCCTATTATGGTTGATATCCTAGCCAATATTAAAAGAAAGACCTAGTTCTATTCCTACTTTATGAAGGTGAGACACCAACCAAGCTCTCAGGCGCAGAATCTCATTTGGGAGTCGTCATAGGTATGCGTAGGGTTTTATTGTATGTTGCGGCCTTTCGAAAAACCCTCTTAGTAGGCGGCGCCGGCTCTTGTTTTTAACGTTTGTGAACATTTTTACCAACACCCTTAAACGGCGCAAGGTGAAACGGATGTATGAGATGATATGTTTGCAAAGAAACGCTTTTCTGATTCGTATAGTTATCCTTTGGTGTGTACTATATATGGTGTCTTCCAGGGGGCTTTCATTTCCACCACCTCGAAAGTCAACGAAGCCTCCATAAGAAGGTGCTCTCTTTTTACATTTGTTTGGCATCATGCATAAAAGGCAATTCATATCATTCAAAAATATTCACTTTGTGCAATTCTTGAAAAAATTCTGTGGCCCAGTTGTTAATACGCTCTCTTGGAGAGCATGTGGGCCTGATTGAAATCCAGGCACGAAGACTTACTTAGTTACATAAAATCTATTTCTTTATTCCTTCGGACGCTTTTTCTCATGCATTGCTATTTCTTCGCGATGCTGTAGAGGGCGCAGATGGTTTCATTTTAATGCTTCGAAATACACCGCTGCTCCCAAATCGTCACTAGCAGCTTTTCGTCTACGCATGCAGCGATCCACTGTAAACTAGCGCAATACCGCTTCCGTCCCGAAATTAGACCTTACCGAGTCACGTAATGCGAAGGACAGACAACCGATGGCCAATTACAGCGACGTAATAGATGTCAAGAGATGGCAAATGCAGACCAGATCAGCAGAGTTAAGAGGAGTGATTAAAAAAAATTAAGGCAGCTTCTCCCTAGTGGTGCTAATCCTGAAAGAAGTGCAGAGCTGGGCAGCCTTTTTTTGTTTCTGTTCGGATTTATCTTTCTTTCTTTTTTCTCTTGTACAATTTTTTTCGGTGTGTTCTTTCTGTTTATTTCTATGAATTTCTATTTTGCTTCCTGTTCTTTCCGTTCTTTCTCTGTTAATTTTTCTCTTGCTTCCCATTTCAATTTTTTTACGTGGTTTGTGTTATTTCCTAGACATGCATGGTAGTAATGTCCCCATTTAATATCTTCATCAAGGCGCTCGAAGAACAAGAGGAAGAAGACTTCTCTTTCGCGTGATCCATGCTCTCAATGTGCTACAGTTGACTTTGCTATATAGTATGGGTTTGCATGCGTTACACCAAGCAACGACGACAGCATACGATCACAGCATAGGACTGCATATAGGACAGCCCGGCCCCTAAAGTTATCCGGACTTAAAAAAATGCCTTCTCTATTGGGATAATAAGGGCCAAGCAAAGTTTGGTGTGTGCGTCCCCGACCTACTGCTTTTCTTTCTTTCCTTCTCTGTTTCTTTCTTTCTCTCTTTCTTGCCTTCTTTCTTTTTCTTCTTTCTTTCTTTTTTTTTCTTTCTATCGCGTCGCGCAATGCTCCCTCATAACTTTTTGGTACCTCCATGCCGGTGATTGCACATTCATCCACGTGCTTGCTTAGATGCTCAACACTTCAGATGCTATAGGCAACAACGATGGTCTTGGGCTCATATCCTGGCCACAATGAAATGCGGCAACGTGAATTACAACTCCCTTCCATAAAGCATCAAACTGCCATGTCAGAAACGCGTGATCGCCGACAAGCCCACGATCGAGATGCCATCATTTGTTGAAAAAAATTGGGGGAACCCTTAAGCTTCGCCTTTAAGAGTTGAACGCGATAGCGATATCCTGTCCCTAGTCCGTACTTCAATCCCTTAGTGCACACTATGAAATGCGTACCATGCTTTAAACCACGAGCAATTATGCGCGGTAAATGCGGGAAATGTTTTCGAAGTTGATATGCACCCACTACGTGGGAATACGCGCAGTAACGTGTGTGCCTTTTGTAATGGGTACACGGCTTTGAACCACAATGTCGTTATAATATTCACATCTTCTGACGCCCGATGGCTATGCACGCTTGTACCACGCAATATTACTGCGATATTACACGTTGTATTGTGACGCCTGTATACAGGACGCGTGTGTTTGTATAGCATGAAAGTTATTTTCACTGCAATTCCAAGCAGAGGAAGTTATTTTATATGTAATCACAAGCAGAAGCGTGGCTGTGTGGTAGAACACCTGCTTGCCAAGCAGACGACCCGGATTCGATCCTCATTCGGACCCGGAAATTTTTACTATTTATTTTATTTGCATCTTTTTCGATTTTTTGGTCACGGACAAGATGATGACTTTTTCGCTCACAACCAACGACGCCGCCGCTGACGCCGACGCCAGAATTTCTGCGAAACGAGCTCTTTAACGCTATCGCGTTAAAAGCAGGTCATTCAAGTGCGCATTGGACCAGAGCACCTTCGAGGACTATATCCCCTTCAGGGGTGGTGCCTACATTTGTGTACGCAACTTGTTTATGCTAGTGGTGTCAAGTGCTGGCCAAAAGAGAAGAATATACATTCTTTATTAGATTAATTACCCCTTGTGCATAGCCAATATGACTTGACTTAACCTCAGCGTGCTGAGTATTACCATAGGCAATCACTATA